>JBBPLE010000871.1:0-11809 GCA_038089675.1 Boletales sp. KT-2023b
CCTCTCCCCAGATGTCTTCATCTCCCCAGATGTCTTCATCTCCCCAGGTGTCTTCATCTCCCCAGATGTCTTCATCTCCCCAGATGTCTTCATCTCCCCAGATGTCTTCATCTCCCCAGATGTCTTCATCTCCCCAGATGTCTTCATCTCCCCAGGTGTCTTTGTCTCCCCAGGTGTCTTTGTCTCCCCAGGTGTCTTGCCATCCATGGTAATAGTCCATGCATCCCCAGTTATGGCCATGGAGGGAACTGCATTTTTCACATCCATGATGGTTGATAGTAGGAACATTATCTGGGTTGGTTCCCCAGTTGTTGGTACAGTGTGGACAGGGGTGGTTAGGGCAGGATCGGCAGGTATGCCCTGGGGCTCAGCAGTGACAGTGGCCACAACAGTGTTGTCAACAGTCAAGAGTCCAGTGTCTGTGGTGGCAGCATCAGTTGCAACGAGAGGGATTGGAGGGAGGAGGCATGGGTATTTCATCCCAGTTGGTGGTAGCCCCAGTGTCTGAGAGAATGGTACCTGTGTTTGGGTGAGGGGTGGGAAGTCAGGTGGAGGTGTTATGCCTGGATAAGTCCATGAGTGCAGCCACAGCTCATAGGCTGGTGGGGGTGTGTTCTCTTGTTCCTCATTGGGGTGGTTGTGAAAAGGGGAAATGGGAATGATGAAGTCAGCAAGGGATGGGGGAATACAAGGGGTAAATGATGGTCGGCCATAAAGGTAGGCACGACATTCCTCAGTTATGAGGTTCAGGGTGATGGTAGTAATTACTTCCATGATGGTGCCATAGGGGAGAGTATGTTCAATGAAATGGCCCAACCCCAGATGGTAGAGGTCGTCTAGTGCCTTTTCCCTAAGCTGACCCACTATGGTCCAAAGGGGGGCATCTGAGGATTGGTAGATGATTGATAGATTTCAAATGAGTGATGCTGTCTTGTCAAACATGGCAATAGCAGCAATGACTTTGGGGGACATTTGATAGGTGGGGTGTTGTTCTAATGCCGACCAGGGAGCTTCTTGGGAGAGGACATGGGTAAATAAGATATGGTGGTTGGGATGGTGAAGGCAGTGGACATGTACTGGGACAGAGGGAGGAAATAGGGGAATGGTAGGAAGATGTTACAATTGATGATACCCCCCTATCTTTTCTTTCTTTGTTACATAATAATCTCTCTCAATCTTCTTTTGATTCTCTCACTATGTGACACGGTAACATTAACATCCATTCACGTTCTAGACTTTACCATGTCTATTTACACTTACTATCTATTTTCACTTAGAGATCCCAATTAGATTTCCTATGTGTTCCCACTCATGCAGCCTGCACTATTTATTCTCTGTATTTCTCATCATCATTCATAGCCTCTGATCGCAGCACCTTTGCACAGATCTGCATAGCTCTATACTTAGTTTCTGCAGCCTTATGGCTATCCGCTGACTCATAGTGACTCAGTATGACTAGCACTACTTAGTATAAATACTGGTCAAACATGTACAGTAATGCTAAGCAATTCCTACCTTAGGTTTTCACCTTCACATTCCTAGTCCTCCTCTGAGTTCATCCCTAAGTTGGCTTTAGTGCCTCCTCCTCATTGTCCTTAGTTTCCTGCCACCCAAAAACTCTGCAATCCTTTTGGGAGATCCTTGATGTCATCTGACGTAACCACCAACCTTTGTCCACTGGAACCCTTGACCTTCATCTCCAGAGTCCCTAACTTATGTCAGTACATTATCCCCAGCCCCTGTCCTTGACCTAGGCGATTACTGCTAGGTCTACACTTGTTCCTACCCAGACCAAGTGTAACAGAAGACCAGGAGGGGAAGTGGGAGCAGGAGACATGGGGGTGGGTTGTTGGACGATGGGACTGGTGGTGAGATTGTCAAGGACAGTGTCAGGGATACAGAGGGCGATTTGGAGGATCTGGTCCTCGATGGCAGTAGAGGCGGAGGGGGGTAGGACTAGGGATGTAGACAGGGAACTAACAGGAGGAGGGGTGGGGGAGCTAGAGGAGATAGAGATGGGAGAGGTGGCAGACATAGCAGCTATGGTTTGGTAGTGTGAGTGTGTTTGGAGGGTTTGGATGATGGAGATGAAGTTTTACAAGTAAGGTTTTTATATCCTTTGAGGATATCCTGTGTATGTTTGAGATCTTTTTTGGGAAGCCAGGAGTCGTCTTCTGGTGGATAGCCTTTCCATCGCACGAGGTACTGCCTTTGGGAATGGTTTCTATGGTGTTTGATGATTCATTCTATTTCATATTCCTCTTCTCCTCTGATCAGATCTGGTGGAGGGGCTGGGAAGTTGGGGCCATGTATCTCATTCTCATGGTATCTTGAAAGCAGTGAGGTGTGGAAGACATTGTGAATTTTCCAGGTTAGGGGAAGCCATAGTTGATATGTAACTGGGGAGAGGACTTTGGTGACAGTGAAGGGTCCTTCTCATTTTGCAGAAAACTTAGGGGCAGTGACATTTTATTTAAGGTTCTTAGCGTTTAGCCAAACCTTATCTCCTTTAATGAACAGAGTAAACTTTCCATGGTACCTTGATTTCATAAGCTGGTGTGCGAGGTCATGTGCAGCTAATGCTTCATTGCAGGCAGCTGATAGTTCCTTAAGACATAATTCCAGTTCTGGTAACTGTGATTCAGAGATAACCATAGGAAGGGGGTGGGGTTCATAGCCCATCATGAGGAAGAATGGGGATTTCTGAGTGATGGAATGGGGGCAATGATTGTGTGCAAATTCAGCCATAGTAATATGTTCTGCCCAGATTGTTGGGTTGTTACTGCAGAAGATCCATAGGTACATTTCAACTTCTTGATTGACTCATTCTGTTTCCCTGTCAGTTTGTGGGTGATAGGTGGTGCTAAGGGAAAGATCATAGCCAAGGAGTTTTCCTAATTCTTTAGTGAAGGCAGAGGTGAATTGTGGTCCTCGATCCAAGATAACTTTGTCATAGAGACCAAACCATTTCCAAACTTTGTTGAGGAAAAGTGTGGCAATTCCCTTAGCTGTAGTGGTTTTCTTGGTTGGGCATAAAATTACCCCCTTTGTAAGCCCATGGTCAACCACAACCAATAAAGAGTTGAAGCCATTGGAAAGGGGAAGATTGGTGATGAGGTCACAGGAAATTTGTTGGAAAGGGTGGGAGGATTTGGAGGGAATGGGAAGTGGGGGGGGTTTGGAGGGGTGTGTGTCTGCCTTGGCGTGTTGGCAGTGGATACAGCCTTCAATGTATTTGCGAATGAACATTGCCATACCTGGTCACCAGAATTCAGATGCTACCAATTGGTGTGTTTTCAGGTACCCGGGGTGACCAGCTGAGGCATGGGAATGATGTCTTGCCACAATTGAGTGTTGAAGTTCAAGATTGTTTGGAACATAGACCTGGTTTTGGTATGTCAGAACACCAGCATTGTATTTCCAATCAGAGAGTCAGGATCAAAGTTGGGACAGAACTTCGCTGTCCAATGCTTGGAGGAATTCTAGGACTAATGGATTGGTGGTGGAGGAGGAGTGGAGTTTGTCAGACAAGACCGTGTTGATCATATTGACAAATAGGGAAGGAGGAAGAAGAGTTACATCATGATTGTCTTGTTTGTCATCAGGGATTAAATTGGGGTGGTGGGAGAGTGCATCTGGTCCTGCCAAGTCTTTTCCTGCTACATGGATTAGCTGAAGGTCAAAGTTGGCAAGGTCAAGAAGCCATCTAGCTTGTCAATGATTTAGATTTTGTGGTTGTTTGAAATAAGTCAAATTCTTGTGGTTGGTGAAGACTTGGATAGGAGTGGGGTGACCTCAGAGATAGTGTTTCCACATTTTGAGAGCCTGAATGATGGCTAGGAGCTCTTGGTCATAGATGTCATAGTTTCGTTTGGCAGGGGAGAAGGATTGAGAGAGGTAGGAGCAAGGCTTCCAATCCCCGTTTTCATTGGTTTGGAGGAGGATTCCTCCTGAGGCGAATTTAGAGGCATCAGTGGTGATCACAAAGGGTTTACTGAGGTCAGGGAATTGGAGGATGGGTTTTTCCAAAAACTTGGCTTTGAGTTTTTGAAAGGTGGTGTTGCATTCCAGGGACCAGTCCCAAACATGGTTCTTCTGGGTTAGGTCTAGGAGGGGGCATGCAAGGTTGGAATAGTTTGGGATGAATCATCTATAAAAGTTTGCGAATCCTAAGAAGGAACAGACATCCTTTACTTTGGCCAGGATGAGCCACTTCTGGATACCATCCAATTTGATGGGGTCCATCACAAGAGTCCCTGGTTTGACTATCATCCCCAGGTATTCTACTTCTGGGGTGGCAAATTTGCACTTTTCCAACCTAAGATGCAGGTCAAGTTTCTTCATTCACTGTAAAACTCGTTTGGTATATTCTTTGTGAGTTTTTGGATTGGAGGAAAAGATGAGGAGGTCATCCATATAAATGATTAGCCATCCTTTGGCTATCATATCTCGAAAAGAGTCATTCATGAATCATTGAAATGTGGGGGGAGAATTGGATTGTCCAAAGAACATTACTGTGGGTTCAAAGAGCCCTCGATGAGTAATAAAGGCTGCCTTCCATTGGTGCCTGTCTTTGATCCGTATGTTGTTGTACCCCCATCAGACATCAAATTTGGTAAAGAGTTTGGCATCCTTAAGTTTGTTGATGAGGTCAGAAATCAGGGGGAGGAGGTAGGTGTCTTTAATTGTATGATCATTGAGGTATTGGTAGTCTTGGCAGGGACATAATCCTCCATCCTTTTTTTTGACAAAGAAGAAGGGTGAGGCTTGTGGGGAGTTGGATGGATGGATTTTCCCTGATTTGAGGTTTTTATCGATGAAGTCATTGGCAGCTTTTCATTCTTCAGGGGTAAGGGGGTAGATTTTGGAGACTTTGGGTATGAAGGTTTCACCCAAGTTTATCTCATGGTCATAGGATCTGGATGGGGGTGTTATGATTCACTTCTTTTTCATTGATATGATAGACCAGCCCAACCCAGTACCTTTTACTTTCTTTAGAGTGCTCTAGAACATGCAACATGTTCATCACACACCTTTCATTTCCACTTCCTATTCTTGTTATCTACACTTCTGTTTCTCATGGAAGGTTCTATCTTCATTTGCTTAGTAACAAACCTTCCATGACCCTCCATTAGTTTCCATTCTTTGCAATACTTAAGCTGTTGTCCTACTTGATGTATCTTCAGCTTAGTCCTGCTCAATCATACCTTGATCTCCTTGAATCCTTGAACCCCTTCGTTGACCTCATCATTGGATGACTCTCTTGACCTCCTTTGTTGACCTCATCATCAGATGACTCTCTTGACCTCCTTTATTGACCTCATCATTGGATGACTCCCTTGAACTTCTGGCAAGCTCTCTTGTCCGAATACCTTGAACCCTTGACCCACAATTAGTTCTTTGAGCCTATGCTTGTTCCTACCCAGACCAAGCATAACAAAAAGACTAAGCTACTCTGTTGAGCTACCATTGCTGTAGTCTCTCATTATTTCCTCCCCTCGAACACCAGGAGCCCTTGAAAGGGCACTATGATGCTCTTATTGAGTACCCTCAGAATCTCCCCCCACTGAACACTCTGAAAAAAACTTTGATGAGTCTCTCAAAACCTTTACCCCTGCCCCAGACGTCTCCCTCAGGGAACCAACACCACCTCTCCCCACCCCCACTGTAACCAGACCTCTCCTCCTTCCTCCCCAACCCTCTACCCCCATTCCCCCTTGTCAATTCATCCCCTCACACCCACTCCCCCCCTTCCTTCCCCCACAACCACCTCATCCCATCATGACCTCAAAACCAGTCGAACTTCACATTGGTACCCCTGAAAACTTTGATGGCGACTACACCAAAGCTATGATCTGGTTGGATTCTGTCTGAACCTACCTCCTTGTCAATGAAGAAGTCTATACCACTGATGCCAAGAAGATTGCCTTTGCCCTCTTGTATATGACCAATGGAGCTGCCCTTACTTGGGCCTCCTCCTTCTGAAAAACTGCTCTCAATGCAAACAAAGGCATTGGGACCTACATGGACTTTATTATGGAGTTCAACACCACCTTCGAACACAGAGACACCACCGCCCTCTCCATCACCTGGCTCTCCTCCACCACGATGGAAGGAAAACCCTCCCCCTCTGACCTCACCAAATATATCTCCAAATTCCAAAACCATGTCCAGATTAGTGGGATCACCAACCAAAACATCCTCATCAGATACTTCTCCACTGGCATCTATGTCAAACTCATGCGTCGCATCATGTCTATGGACACCATCCCCACCAAAATCGATGAATGGTATGCCAAAGCCACCCACTTCCTCACCCAATGGGGAAGAGCCGATGACATGGCGAAATGAGGCAAGACCAACCTCCCCTACCATTTGTTCTCATTCTCCTCCTCCTGCCCCCAGAAAGACCCTGATGCCATGGATGTTGATGCTATCAAAGTATCTAAGTTAACCCCAGAAGAGCGAAAATGCTGTATCACCAAAGGACTCTGTTTCCACTGCCAAAAACCTGGACACCTCTCAGGAGACTGCCCCCACTTCCCTTCCCAGCCGAAGAAAACTGGAGAAAGGAAGGTTAGAAAAGTCAAAGAAGTCCCAAGGCTAGTAGAAGTCGAGGATGATGACAAAGAAGAAACCATAGCAAAGATCTCCTTCATCTCACCAAACAAGGATTTTTAGAATGGAGACCTTCCCCAATGCAAGGCTCTCCCTCTTTTACATGTGCCCCTGTACTTGTATTGTCGATTACCAAGCAATCCATGCAAATTCCCATTGAAATCGTCGAACCACTGTACTTGAAAGCCATTGGAATCTGTGCTCTCATTGACTCTGGAGTGCAAATCTCTTGCATCAACTGGGACTTTGTTCAAAAACATCATCTCCCAAAAGAACAACTCCCCTCTCCCATCGCCATCAAAAACATTGACCAATCCTTGAACAAAAACGGTCTTATCCATTTCTCCACCACACTCTATGTCTGCATCAGACAACTTATGCACTGTGTCACGTTCTACATCCTCAACTGTGGAAAAGAGAACGTAATCCTTGAACTCCCCTGGCTTAGACAAGCCAACCCCACCATCAACTGGATCAAGTGAGAGCTATCCATCTCCCTTGACTCCAACCAATCCAAAGAATTGTATTACAATCATGCCAAACCAACCCCCACCCCCCAGACACCAACCCCTTGCCCACCCCAACATGTACAAGTCAACTCCATCTGGGATGGACATTTCTATGACTACATGAAAAAGGACACTGAAGCCCAATACCTCCGATGAGCTAATGACAACTGAATCATCAATCAAATCATGTGTTGCGGATCTCACTTCATTCCCTCTGCCACCATTGCCAAACTCATGATGTCCACAGAGCTAGCTATGGCCGCTGAAAAAGCCAAACCAAAGGCAACTCTCCCACCTGAATACTCAGCCTTTGCCTCAGTCTTCTCAAAAGAAGCAACCGACCACATTCCCCCTAGCTGACCCTATGACCATGAAATCAACCTCAACGACTCCTTCACCCCAAAAGTTAGCAAACTCTACCCCCTCTCCCCTGATGAAAAAGCTGCTACCAAAGCATTCCTCAATGAGAACCTCAAGGCAGGAAAGATTCATCCATCCAATTCCCCTCAGGCTGCCCCCTTCTTCTTCATTAAAAAGAAAGATGGTGGCCTTCGACCCTGCCAAGACTACTGCTATGTCAACAAACACACCATCCATGATGCATACCCTCTCCCCCTCATATCTGACCTTGTTGATAAACTCAAAGGTGCCAAAACCTTTACCAAATTTGATGTTTGTTGGGGATATAACAACATTCATATCAAGGATGGTCACCAATGGAAAGTGGCATTCATCACCCACAAAGGACTGTTCGAACCAACAATTATGTTCTTTGGTCTTTGTAACTCCCCTGCCACCTTCCAACATTTCATGAACAATTCCTTCCATGATATGATCACAGAAGGATGGCAAGTCATTTACATGGATGATCTCCTCATCTTCTCCCCTGATGCCAAAACCCACAAAGAGCGAACCAAATGAGTACTCCAATGCATGACCAAGTTAGACCTTCACCTCAAACTTGACAAATGCAAATTCACTGCCAATGAGGTTGAATACCTTGGCATGATCATTCGCCCTGATGAGCTTGCAATGGACCCAGTAAAACTGGACGGCATTAAGGAAAGGCCAACCTCTGCCAAAGTCAAACACGTCCACTCCTTCTTAGGATTTGCCAACTTCTACCAATGATTCATCCCCAATTACTCCAACATTGCATGTCCCCTCCTTGATCTTACAAAGAAAAACCAACCCTGGGACTGGTCTCCCAATTGCCAACAATCCTTCGACGAACTCAAACAACTATTCCTCAGTCACCCAATCCTCCACCTCCCAGACCCTGCTCACCCCTTTGCCATTGCCACTGATGCCTCCAAATACACCTCCAGTGGAGTCCTTCTCCAAACCAATGCTAACAGAGATTTGCACCCATGTTCCTACCTCTCACAATCCTTCTCCTCCACCGAACACAATTATGACATCTACGATAGAGAACTCCTCGCTGTCATCCATGGTCTCAAAGCCTGGTGCCACTACCTCCAAGGATCCCCCTTCCCTGTCAAAGTCTTCACCGATCACAAGAACCTCACATACTTCCACCAACCTCAGAAACTCAACCAACAACAGGCTCATTGGTTACTTGATATCTCAGACTTTGACCTCCACTTAACCCATGTCCCTGGTACCTCTCTTGCCACACTGGATGCCCTCTCTTGCTGACCAGACCTTCTCCCACTGACCGATGAGGATAACAACAATGTAACCCTCCTTCCTGACACTCTTTTTGTCAACCTCATTGACACCTCCCTCCAAACCAAACTGGCCACCTCCTCTGCTTCAGACCCCCTTGTCCTAGATGCGCTCTGTGCCACCACCAGTGACATTCCCACACAATTCTGCTCTCATCTCTCTGACTGGCAATATGACGCTGGCATCCTCACCTTCCAAGGATGTGTCTATGTTCCCCCTGACCTTCACCGCTCCATTGTTGAACAACACCACGATCACACCTCTGCTGGTCACCCTGGATATCTCAAAACTCATCAACTTGTTGCTGCTGAGTTTTGGTGGCCTGGCCTCACTCAGTTTGTGCATAAATACGTTGAAGGATGTGCCCCCTGTCAATCCTCAAAAGAGAACACCCATCCTACCTCCCCCCCCTCTTCCCCATTGTTTCCTCCTCCCCTATTCCCTTTTGACAGATCTCTTGTGACCTCATCACTGACCTCCCTGTCTCCTCTGGCTTTGACAGTCTTTTGGTTGTGGTTGACCATGGGCTTACTAAGGGGGTGATTCTCTGCTCTACTAAGAAATCCATCTCCACTGAAGGAATCACCTCCCTCTTTTTCCACAAAGTTTACACTCAGTTCAGCCTCTACAACAAAATCATCTCGGATTGTGGACCCCAGTTTGCTTCCTCCTTTGCAAAAGAACTTGGATGACTCCTTGGATACAACCTCTCCCTCTCCACTGCATACCACCCTCAATCCAATGGAGAAACTGAACAGGTAAACCAAGAAGTAGAAACCTATCTTCGGATCTTCTGCAGCAATTCCCCTTCCACATGGTCTGACCTCATCTCCCATGCCAAATTTGCACACAATCACTGTCCTTATTCTGTCACCAATAAATCCCCATTCTTCCTCATGATGGGATTTGAACCTCACCCCCTCCTCACTATCATTGCTGAGACCAACCTCCCTGCAGTCGAAGAACAACTCAAACTCCTCTCTGCAGCCAGAGACAAAGCCCTGGTGACCCATGAACTTGCCAGACAAGTCATGAAATCCTGTTTCCATGGAAAATTCACTCCCTTCCATAAAGGTGACAAGGTTTGGCTAGAAGCCCAAAATCTAAAATGTCTTATCTCCCATCTGAAGTTTGCTCCTAAACAAGAAGGCCCATTTACCATTATCCAGGTCCTTTCTCCCCTTACCTACAAACTCTGCCTCCCACAAACTTGGAAAATACATCCAGTCTTCCACACATCCCTGTTATCACCCTATTGCAAAAATGACATACACGGGCCAAACTTCTCTTCCCCTCCACCTGACCTTATCAATGGAGAAGAGGAATACGAAATGGAAAAGATCATCCAGCACCATGGAATCCTGAACAACCAAAAATTCCTAGTCTGATGGAAGGGATATTTGGCCAAAGAAGACTTCTGGTTGCCTGAATCGGAGTTCAACCATGCCAAGGAAATCCTATCCAAGTATAAAACTCTCCACCCTCACATCTTTCCTTCCCCATCCCTCGTATCATCCATGAAACCCAAGCATGTCCACTCCCACTAGATCTCCCTCTCCCACTACAGCTACCACTGGCTGGACTACCCCCCTACTTTACTGTATCCAAGGTCTTGACTCTACTAATTACAACCCAGGCATTCCCCAACCTACATCTCCCCCTCTATGTCTCCCTGCTCTCAACCTGAATCCAGTTGTCTCTGTTGAACTACCACTCTATGCCCAACATATTCGCCCTGATCCCTTCCCCATCACTGAACAATCCTCCCTCATGCTCCTCCTTGAAACCCCCCATCTTATTACCCCCCTTTGTGCTCACTTAGAACCTTTCTCCCCCCTTGATACCCTCCTTCTTCTTTTCCAAGAAATCCATAGCCTCTACCCCCTCGCCAACCAGATGTCTGACTACCCTATGGAACATGTTGCTGCCCTCCATGAAACCCACACTGAGCTTACCAACCTCGTCCTTTCCATCATGCACCAACTGGAAATGGACAAACTAGCCAAGGACGTTCTATGCTACACCCAAGAACTTGACAAATGCTGCTGTCTCCACCAGAACCCATCCCCAGAAGCTTCCAAAGAACCTCTCACCCTTGAGGAACTAGCCATCATGGAATGAGCAGAAGTCAGTTGGGAAGGACAGCATAATGTACCTCTTTCCCCTGACCACTACCTCTACAGCCAGGCGTGTTTCCATTGCCACCAACTCTCACACATCTGCATCAATTGTCCATATTACATCTGCCCACACTGTGCTCATCACTGCCCTGGTCACCCCCAACATCACTGTCCTTGTTGTCCTTGTCCACGTACCCTCAACCCTGTAAATTCCTCTTCCTCCTCTTCAGCTTCTTCCACATGTTCTAGGCATTCTGGTCCTGCACCACCCCAACCCCTTGTCAAACGACTCTCTGATTCCCCGTCCTCTGGCTCCAATTCTACTCCTAGGCAGGTTCCTCCTCCATCCTATCATTGTTGTCAAACCCCCCACCCTTGTCAACATTATCGTTGCCCCTCTCCAGATCCTGAACTCACTGACTTAGACCTAAATGATAATGACCCAGGATATGACAACTCAGCATATGCCAACATGACAGGTTCCCTGGGTGGAGATAGATGTATGGATTTCTAATTCTTTCTTTTGAGTTTATTCTTTGTCATGACTTCGAATGTACTCCAGGGGTAATGTTATGATTCACTTCTTTTTCATTGATACAATAGACTGGCCCAACCCAGTACCTTTTACTTTCTTTAGAGTGCTCTAGAACATGCAACGTGTTCATCGCACACCTTTCATTTCTGCTTCCTATTCTTGTTATCTACACTTCTGTTTCTCATGGAAGGTTCTATCTTCATTTGCTTAGTAACAAACCTTCCATGACCTTCCATTAGTTTCCATTCTTTGCAGTACTTAAGCTGTTGTCCTACTTGATGTATCTTCAGCTTAGTCCTGCTCAATCATACCTTGATCTCCTCAAATCCTTGAACCCC
>JBBPLE010000872.1:0-11799 GCA_038089675.1 Boletales sp. KT-2023b
GGTCTGAGATTATTTTGTTGTAGAGGCTGAATCTGGTGTAGACTTTGTGGAAGAAGAGGGAGGCAATCCCTTTGGCGGAGATGGATTTCTTGGTAGGACAGAGAATCACCCCCTTAGTAAGCCCATGGTCGACCACAACCAAAAGACTGTCAAAGCCAGAGGAGATCGGGAGGTCTGTGATGAGATCACAAGAGATCTGTTGGAAGGGAATGTTGGAAGAGGAGATGATGGGGGAAAGGGGTGGGGAGGTGGGGTGGGTGTTTGCCTTAGAGGATTGGCAAGGGGCACATCCTTCAATGTATTTTCACACAAACTGAGTGAGACCAGGCCACCAAAACTCAGCTACGACAAGCTGATGAGTTTTGAGGTATCCAGGGTGACCAGCAGAGGCGTGATCGTGGTGTTGTTCCACAATGGATTGGCAAAGGTCGGGGGGAATGTAGATTTGTCCTTGGAAGGTGAGGATGCCAGCATTGTATTGCCAGTCAGAAAGGCGAGAATGGAATTGGGCGGGAATATCGCCAGTGGTGGCTCGTAGAGTGTCAAGGACAAGGGGATCAGAGGTGGAGGAGGTGGCTAGTTTGGTTTGGAGGGAGGTGTTGATGAGATGAACAAAGAGGGTGTCAGGGAGAAGGGTGACATTGTTGTTATCTTCATCAGTGGGGGGAAGAAGATCTGGGGGGCGAGAAAGGGCGTCGGGTGTGGCAAGGGAGGAACCAGGAACATGAGTCAGATGGAGGTCAAAGTCTGAGATATCAAGCAACCAACAAGCCTGTCATCAGTTGAGTTTCTGAGGTTGTCAGAAATAAGTAAGGTTTTTATGGTCAGTAAAGACTTCGATGGGAAAGGGGGATCCTTGGAGGTAATGATGCCAGGTTTTAAGTCCTCGAATAACAGTGAGGAGTTCTCTATCATAGATATCATAGTTTCATTCAGCAGGGGAGAAGGACTGTGAGAGGTAGGAACATGGGTGCCAATCTCTGTTGGCGTCAGTCTGGAGGAGGACTCCACCAGAGGCATGTTTGGAAGCATTAGTGGCGATGGCAAAGGGGTGGGTGGGGTCAGGGAGGTGGAGGACTGGACGTTCAAGGAACAGTTTCTTAAGTTTGTCAAAGGATTGTTGGCGGGTAGGAGACCAGTCCCAGGGTTGGTTTTTCTTGGTGAGATCAAGGAGGGGTTGTGCGATGTTGGAGTAGTTGGGGATGAATCATCAGTAGAAATTGGCAAATCCTAAGAAGGAGCAGACATCTTTGACTTTAGTAGGGGTCAGCCATTCACGAATGCCATCCAGTTTTACTGGGTCCATGGCAAGCTCATCAGGGCGTACGATCATGCCTAGGTATTCAACCTCGTTGGTAGCGAACGTACATTTCTCGAGTTTGAGGTGAAGATCTAACTTGGTCATGCGTTGGAGTACTCGTTTGGTTCGCTCCTTGTGGGTTTTGGCATTGGGGGAGAAGATGAGGAGGTTGTCCATGTAGATGACTAGCCATTCTTCTGCGATCATATCGTGGAAGAAGTCATTCATGAATCATTGGAAGGTGGCAGGGGAGTTGCAAAGACCAAAGAACATGACTGTCGGTTCAAACAGTCCTTTGTGGGTGATGAATGCCACTTTCCACTGATGACCATCTTTGATGTGAACATTGTTATACCCCCAATGAACATCGAACTTGGTAAAGGTTTTGGCACCTTTGAGTTTATCGACGAGGTTGGATATAAAGGGAAGGGGGTAGGCATTGCGGATGGTGTGTTTGTTGATGTAATGATAGTCTTGGCAGGGTCGAAGGCCGCCATCCTTCTTTTTAACGAAGAAGAAGGGGGAGGCTTGAGGGGAATTGGATGGGTGAATTTTCCCTGCTTTGAGATTTTTGTTGAGGAATGCGTCTGTAGCGGCTTTTCATTGGGGGAGAGGGGATACAGTTTGCCAATTTTCGGGGTAAAAGAGTCATCGAGATTGATCTCATGGTCATAGGGTTGGCTAGGGGGAATGTGGTTGGTTGCTTCTTTCGAGAAAACAGAGGCAGAAGAGGAGTATTTGGATGGGAGGGTTGCCTTTGGTTTGGCCTTTTCAGCAGCCATGGCTAATTCAGTGGCGGTCGTAATTTTGGCGATGGTGGTGGAGGGGATAAAATGAGATCCGCAGTGCATGATCCGATTGATGATTCGGTTGTCATTAGCCTATTGGAGGTATTGGGCTTCGGTGTCTTTCTTCATGTAGTCATAGAGACGTTCATCCCAGACGGAGTTGATTTGTACATGTCGGGGTGGGCAAGGGGTCGGTGTCTGGGGAGTAGGAGTTGGTTTGGTATGGTTGTAGTATAACTCCTGGGATTGATCGGAGTCAAGGGAGATGGACAGCTCTCACTTGGTCCAGTCGATGGTAGGGTTGGCTTGCCTAAGCCAGGGGAGTCCAAGGATTATGTTCTCTTTTCCACAGTTAAGGATGTAGAATGTGACATGATGCATGAGTTGTCTGATACGGACATAGAGTGTGGTGGAAAAACGGATAAGACCGTTCTTGTTCGAGGATTGGTCGACGTTTTTGATGGCGATGGGGGAGGGGAGTCGTTCTTTTGGGAGACGGTGTTTTTGGATAAAGTCCCAATCGATACAAGAGATCTGCACTCCAGAGTCAACGAGAGCGCGGGTTCCAATGGCTTTTAGGTGCAATGGTTCAACAATTTCAATGGGGATTTGCATAGACTGCTTGGTAATCAACGATACAAGTACAGGAGTGCACATAAAAGAGGGAGAGCCTTGGGTTGGGGAAGGTCTCTGTTCTAAAAATCCTCATTGGAAGGGACAAAGGAGATCCTTGCTACAGTTTCTTCTTTGTCATCATCCTCGACTTCTACCAGTCTTGGGACTTCTTCGACCTTTCTAACCTTCCTTTCTCCAGTTTTCTTCAGCTGAGAAGGGAAGTGGGGGCAGTTGCTAGAGAGGTGTCCTGGTTTTCAGCAGCGGAAACAAAGTCCTTTAGAGATACATCGTTGTCATTCTTCTGGGGTTAACTTTGATACTTTGATCAAGTCAATGTCCATGGCATCAGGGTCTCTTGGAGGATGGGAGGAGGAGGAGGAGGAGAACGAGTAGTAAGAGGAGGTGGTCTTGCCTTGTTTTGCCATATCATTGGCTCTTCCCCATTGGGTGAGGAAGTGGGTGGCTTTGGCATACCATTCATCGATTTTGGTGGGGATGGTGTCCATGGACATGATGCAACGCATGAGTTTGACATAGATACCAGTGGAAAAGTATCCAATGAGGACATTTTGGTCGGTGATCCCGCAGATCTGGACGTGGTTCTGGAATTCAGAGATGTACTTGGTAAGGTCTGCGAGGGAGGGCTTTCCTTTCATCTTAGTAGAAGAGAGCCAGGAAATGGAAAGGGCAGTGGTGTCTCTGTGTTCGAAGGTGGTGTTGAACTCTGTGATGAAGTCTGCATAGGTTCCGAAGCCTTTGTTTCCACTGAGAGCAGCTTTTCGGAAGGAGGAGGCCCAGGTAAGGGCAGCTCCCTTGGTCATATATGAGAGAGTGAAGGCGATCTTCTTAGTGTCTGTGGTATAGACTTCTTCATTGACAAGGAGGTAGGTTCAGACAGAGTCCAACCAGATTGTGGCTTTGGTGTAGTCGCCATCAAAGTTTTCGGGGGTACCAATGCGAAGTTCGACTGGTTTCGAGGTCATGGTGGAGTGGGGTGGTTGTGGGGGAAGGAAGGGGGGAAGTGGATGTGAGGGAACGAACTGACAAGGGGGAATGGGAGTGGAGGACGGGGGAGGAAGGAGAAGAGGTCTAGTTACAGTGGGGGTGGGGAGAGGAGGAGTTGGTTCCCTAGGAGAGACGTCTGGGGCAGGGGCGAAGGTTTCTTCATTTGAAGGTTCAGTGGTGGTTTCGTTGTTTGATGATTTGGGGGATTCAGAGGGGACTTGGTAAGAGTGTTGTAGTGCCCGTTCAAGGGCTCTTGGTGTTCGAGGGGAGGAAATGGTGAGAGACTACAGCGATGGTAGCTTGAAAAGAGGAGCTTAGTCCTTTTGTTACACTTGGTCCAGGTAGGAACGAGCATAGGCTCAAAGAACTAATGGTGGGTCAAAGGTTTGAAGGATTCAGACAAGGGAGGCTTGCTGAATAACAAAGGGGGTTGTCCGACGATAGAGTCGACGAAGGGGTTCAAAGGTGATCGTCCGACGATGGAGTCGACAAAGGAGGTTCAAAGGTAATTGTCCGACGATGGAGTCGACAAAGGAGGTTCAAAGGTAATCGTCCGACGATGGAGTCAATGAAGAGTTTCAAGGGATTTGTCTGACAATGAGGTCAACAAAGAGTTTCAAAGGATTTGTCCAACGATGAGGTCAATGAGGGATTCGAGGAGGTCAAGGTAGAATTGAGCAGGACTAAGCTGAGGTTACATCGAGTAAGACAGCAGCTTAAGTACTGCAAAGAATAGAAACTAATAGAAGGTCATGGAAGGTTGGTTACTAAGCGAAGTGAAGATAGAACCTTCCATAAGAAATAGAAGTGTAGATAACAAGAATAGAAAGGCAGAAATGAAAGGTGTGCGATGAACATGTTGTATGTTCTAGAGCACTCTAAAGAAAGCAAAAGGTACCGGGTTGGGCCAGTCTATCATATCGGAAGAAGAAACGAATCAAAAAGAAACGAATTGTAACACTTTCCACCAGGCTAAGCCAGCTTGCTTGAGTCCATAAAGTGCACACAATAGGCAGAGGACTTTGCCTTTTGAGTCAGGAGGCATGAACCCTTCATGAAATTCCATGTAGATCTCCTCTTCCAGTTTACCATACAGGTATGCAGAGTGTATGTCTAGCCCAGAAATGTGCCATCCTTCCAGGGCCAAGAGGGTGAACATACATTGCACAGTCTCAAAACATACAACTGGGGAAAAGACTTGGTCAAAGTCTAACCCTTCAACCTGGCTAAAGCCTTTAGCTACCAGGCGGGCTCTTTTATGACCATCTGACTTTTGATCAAAGACCCAATGGTTTTTAATCACCTTTTGGTGTTGTGGGTGCAGAACAACTTCATAGACCTTGTGGTCCTTCAGCATTTGTAGCTGGTTCTCACAGGCCTTAAGCCAATCCTTCTGCTCTGATTTAGAAAGCTTCTGGATGTTGTAGAAAGTCCACTCATGTAAGTTAGGGGGTGCCCCAAAAGCAGAATCATGCAAAATAGCATGATTGTAAAGGTATGAAACCAAAGCATCTCCCCCTTCTTGTGTGAGACAGTCAACATCATCCTCAGAAGTAAGAGATGAGGGGAGTCCACCAGGGACTGCGGGTGAATCTGGAATGGAGTTTGGAATGTGGGACAGGCCAGCTTTGCCAGTCAAATCCTTCCAGCGTGACTCACTCTCAAGGTCCCAGAGCTGTCACAAGGGATGATGGTGCTCACCAAAATGTTTCCAGGGCACATCAGGGGGTTGTGGAGATGCTTGCTATGTCTTGGGATAGGTGGGGGACTGGTAGGAGGCAGTTAGTGTGACAGAGGTGTCACTGGAGGAGGGGCTGAACTGGGTGTCCACATGCGACGAGCGAGAGACAGAGAAGACAATCTCAATGTACTCAGGCTCAGTGACAGTGTGGGAGAGGGTGAATTCCTAGAAGTCACACTAGACTCATCGCCAGAACTAGATTCCAACTCAGAACTCTCATTGGAACCAGCAGAAGCTGGAACTGGAATCTCTGGAATGTCATCATGGGTATGAGTCGTTTTGGAGGGATCTGAATGGGGACAGTGTGGGACAGATCAAGAACATCTCAGACAGAGAGTCTCATCAAAGATCACATGTGCCAACGTAACAACAGCATTATTGGGTGACATAAAAATGAAATTTGAGTCACTACCAGAGGCAATGCCCAAGTAGATCATCAACTGTGATCTCAGCTGTAGCTTTCTGCCATGGTGCTCTGTAGGAATGTGCACATAGGCACCACAACCAAATATCCATAAGTGATCAACAGAGGGTTTCTCCCCCTTAAGTATTGTCAGGGGGGTATCCCATTTAAGCCATAGCTGTGGGGTCCGGTTGTAAATGTGGGTTGCATGGAGCAGAGCCCATTCCCAATAGGAGGGAGGTAGGCAAGCATGTAAATGCATCACCTGTGCCTTGTCCATTAAGGTGCAGATAAGGCATTCTGCATGCCCATTCTGCTGGTGTGTGTATGGGGCAGACTGTTGGATGTTAACTCCATTGTCCTTCAGGAACTCCCTGAATGTGCCAGAGGTGTATTCGCCTCCAGCATCAGATCACCAGTGTTTTATCATGGCATTATACTGATTATGGACAAATGCAAACCATTGCTTGGTTGCACAGAATGTCTGATCCTTGGACCTTATCAAGGTGGTCCAGGCCATAGATGTGAAGTCATCATAAAAGATGACTGCGTACTTATATTTCAAGTAAGACACTATCTCAAAGGACTTTAAGTCCAAATGAATCAACTCAAAGGGAGTGGTTGCCCACATCTCGCTAAGAGGAAATGGACGATTTGGCTGTTTGCCAAGCTGACACCCTTGGCAGAGGCCAGTCTTAGATGGGATCTTTATGTCCAGAAAACCCTTCAGGTGCTTTTTAGCATGCCTGATGACATCAGGGGACGAATGTCCAAGATGTCAGTGCATGAGCTCATATTCAATCTCAGAGGCAAGTGATGACATGCTGGAAGGCACACCATTGGGGAAAATGGATTTGGTGTGAAGCCAATACATGGTTTGTCCACCATGACTGTGGAACTCCAAGTAAGCTTCCTTGAAGCATTGATCCCAGATAGTTAGATATCTGGGCTTGGCATGAAGAGTGAGGCAGGTGTTCTGCAATAAAGTGCCCATGGACATGAGTCGAACAGCACATGAGAGCATGTGCAAGACAGGTGATAGGCAGCATATATGGTTGCCAAACCATAGCAGAATGGTACCTCTACCTATGATAGGTGATCAGCTGTTTGCAGTGGAAGCCCACTGGGGCTGGTCAAATTTTTGATACTCGATGAAGTCTGAACAATCAGGTGAAAAGTGAGCTGAAGCTCCTGAATTGAGCAGCCACATGTCCAATGGAACCTTGTGGTTGTGTGCTTTTTCCTTTCCTTTGCTGTCCTTACTGCATGTATCACACAAGGCAAACTCATGCATAGCAGATTTATTGGAACTATCTACTATAGGGAACACATACATACAATTTACCTGCAGCAGAGTTAACTGCACATTAGTACCTGATGTAAAAGGGGAAGGGGATATGCACTGCATGGTGGACTCCATAAAGAAGTCCTCGATGTATTTGTCATAGGCATTGTCACCTAGACTTACAGTGTCCTCCTCATCAACTTCATGATGCCAGTGGTTCCAGCAAGTGGAACTTCTGCAATCTGTTGGGAAAGCAGGACAGAGGCAGTCAGAGAGGGATTGCTCTGTGTGAGCACACTTGGAGTGGTGGGATGCAACTGGTTCAAGGTTGCAGATGGTAGAGGAGGTTGCAGGGACTTTGAGGCATTGTGTGAGGAAGACAGTTTCCTTGGTTAGAGGAAATGCAGGCAGCCCATAGTGGGTTGCACTGAGCATGTGCACATTGCAGTGGGGGTCAGGGACAGGCAATGTAAACATGGTGGTGGCAGGTGCGATGGCAGTGGTGGAGGTGAAGGCAAAGGAGGCTGAGGCTTGTGCAGCCTCTGCCTGCTTCTTCTCCTTGCAGGTCTTCTTCTTCTCCTTGTGCTTTTCCTTGCCCTTTTCAGAGTGATTCTTGCAATGCTGCTGCTTCTGATTAGTATTCCCCTTGGAGGAGGAACCACCTTGTTGTGTCTGCTGCTGCTGGAAGAACTGGGGTTTCCCCTGTTGCTGTTTGATGGCACTGACTTTGTTGGCCTGTTGAGGCTGGGAGTCCTTGGCAGGATGGCACTGCACGTATGTTTGCCATGACACTTCTACTTGTCAGGAAATCTCCTCAATGGTAGGAACCATCTTGGTGACAACCCCCACAGAGTTCGTCTCCAGCTTTGCTGCGGCAATGGTGGCAGTGACGTGGTTGGCATACTTGGGGATCTTTGAAATCATGATCAATGATTTTATTTTGTTGTTGACCAGGTACCCAAAGTCAGAGAGCCAGGAGAAGAGGGTGTTGAGCTTGGAGAAGGTTGACACTGGTGAATTGTTATCAGGGATGGTCAGACCCATAAGGGCCTTAAACTCTGTGATGGTGGAGGAGACGGTGGGGTTGTTGAATTGTTTTTTGAGTTCAATGAGAATATTTTCGGCATGATTACTGAAGTTGATGCTGCACTCGTGAACGTGATGTTCGCAAGTGAGTGCAATGGCACCAGTGGCCTTGTCAACATCCTTGTCCCAATTCTCCTGCTTTTCTTTGGCATGGCAAACCTCATTGGCCAGTGGAGTGTAGGCAGGAGTGATGACATTTCCACTAGCATCTTTTACCTCAGTGATTTCTCCAGGGATGGAGGAATAGAGCTTCATAATGTGGGAGTAGACTCCGATGGAATGAAGGTAGTCATCCATTTGGGAATGCCAGGCATGGTAGTTCATGCCATTGAGCTTTGTGATGGTGGTGAGGGAGGAAGATGACATGTTGAGGTCTGGTTTGAGAATAGATGTTAGCATGGGAACCTTAAATGAAAGTAAAAAAAAGCGGAATAAACCACATCACTGAATGTCCAGAGCTTGTAAACTCAGGGTACATAGTCTCCCCTTTGTTACGCTTGGTCTGGGTAGGAACGAGCATAGGCTCAAAGAACTAATGGTGGGTCAAAGGTTTGAAGGATTCAGACAAGGGAGGCTTGCCGAATAACAAAGGGGGTCATCCGACAATAGAGTCAACAAAGGGGTTCAAAGGTGATTGTCCGACGATAGAGTCGATGAAGGGGTTCAAAGGTGATCATCCAATGATGGAGTCGATGAAGAGGGTTCAAAGGTAATCGTCTGATGATGGAGTTGACGAAGAGTTTCAAGGGATTTGTCCAACAATGAGGTCGACAAAGAGTTTCAAAGGATTTGTCTGATGATGAGGTCGACGAGGCATTCGAGGAGGTCAAGGTAGAATTGAGCAGGACTAAGCTGAGGTTACATCGAGTAAGATGGCAGCTTAAGTACTGCGAAGAATAGAAACTAATAGAAAGTCATGGAAGGTTGGTTACTAAGTGAAGTGAAGATAGAACCTTCCATGAGAAATAGAAGCATAGATAACAAGAATAGAAAGCAGAAATGAAAGGTGTGCAATGAACACGTTGTATGTTCTAGAGCACTCTAAAGAAAGTAAAGATACCAGGTTGGGCCAGTCTATTGTATCAAAGAGTAAGAAGTAAAAAGAAATGAATCATAACACCCTTGTTTTTGAGATGGAGAGCAGCTGCTTTGTGGCTTTCGCTTTGCAGAGCATCTGGTGGAACTTAATCTGCACAGACAGCTCAAACGTTCACCATCTGGGGGTGGAATTTAATCCACACCCCAGAGGCACCCATGTGGTGAGTGGAACTGAATCTGCATCAACCAATGGTCAGGTAAGGATGAGAGAGCAGAGGGTGGCATGAGCTGCACACTAGCCTGCTTAGGGCTCATAACCTGTTGTGAGTATGTGTGTTATATACATGGGAAGGTGTTACGATTCACTTCTTTTCACTTCTTTGTTGATATGATAGGCTGGCCTGACCTGGTACCCTTTTCTCTTTCTTTAGAGTGCTTTAGAACATGCAACATGTTCGTCACACACCTTTCATTTCCGCTTTTCTATTCTTGTTATCTACACTTCTATTTCTCATGGAAGATTCTATCTTCTTTCATTTAGTAACAAACCTTCCATAACCTTCTGTTAGTTTCCATTCTTTGCAGTACTTAAGCCATTGCTCTACTTGATGTATCCTTAGCTTAGTCCTGCTCAATCTTACCCTTGATCTCCTTGAACCTTTGAACTCCTTTGTCAACCTCATTGTTGGATGATATCCTTGAACTCCTTTGTCGACCTCATCATTGGATGACTCCCTCAAACTCCTTCATCAACTTTATTGTTGGGTGACCCTCAGACTCATTCATCGACCTTATCATCAGACGACCCTCTTGACCTCCTTCATCGACCTCATTGTCGGATGACTCCCCTGACATTCTGGCAAGCTCTCTTGTCCAAATACTTTGAACCCTTGATCCACAATTAGTTCTTTGAGCCTATGCTTGTTCCTACCTGGACCAAGTGTAACAAAAGGACTAAGCTCCTCTTTTCGAGCTACCATCGCTGTAGTCTCTCACCATTTCCTCCCCTCAAACACCAGGAGCCCTTGAAAGGGCACTACAATGCTCTTATCGAGTCCCCTCAGAAACTCCCCCCTCCACTGAACACTCTGACGAAGAAACCTTCACCCCTGCCCCAGACGTCTCTCCCAGGGAACCAACACCACCTCTCCCCACCTCCACCATAACCAGACCTCTCCTTCATCCTCCCCCACCCTCTACTCCCATTCCCCCTCATCAGTTCATTCCCTCACATCCACTTCCCCCCTTCCTTCCCCCACAGCCACCCCATTCCACCATGACCTCGAAACCAGTCAAACTTTGCATTGGTGCCCCTGAAAACTTTGATGGCAACTATGCCAAAGCCATGATCTGGTTGGACTCTGTCTGAACCTACCTCCTTGTCAATGAAGAAGTCTATACCACAGATGCTAAGAAGATCACCTTCGCCCTCTCATATATGACTAAGGGAGCTGCCCTTACTTGGGCCTCCTCCTTCCAAAAAGCTGCTCTCAGCACAAACAAAGGCTTTGGAACCTACACGGACTTTATTACTGAGTTCAACACCACCTTCGAACACAAAGACACCACTGCCCTCTCCATCTCCTGGCTCTCTTCTACCAAGATGGAAGGGAAACCCTCTCTCTCCGACCTCACCAAATATATCTCTGAATTCTGAAACCACATCCAGATCAGCAGGATCACCGACCAAAATGTCCTCATCAGATACTTCTCCACTGGCATCTATATCAAACTCATGCGTTGTATCATGTCTATGGACACCATCCCCACCAAAATCGACAAATGGTATGCCAAAGCCACCCACTTCCTCACCCAATGGGGAAGAGCCAATGACATGGCAAAACGAGGCAAGACCACCCCCTCCTACCACTCATTCTCCCCCTCCTCCTCTTCCCACCCCCAGAAAGACCCTGATGCCATGGATGTTGATGCTATCAAAGTATCTAAGTTAACCCCAGAAGAGCAAAAATGCTGTATCGCCAAAGGACTCTGTTTCTGCTGCCGAAAACCTGGACATCTCTCAGGTGACTGCCCAAACTTCCCTTCCCAGCTGAAGAAAACTGGAGAAAGGAAGATTAGAAAAATCGAAGAAGTCCCAAGACTAGTAGAAGTCGAGGATGATGACGAAGAAGAAACTGTAGCAAGAATCTCCTTCATCACACCCAACAAGGATTTTTAGAATGGAGACCTTCCCCAACACAAGGCTCTCCCTCTTTTATGTGTGCTCCTGTACTTGTATTGTTGATTACCAAGCAATCTATGCAAATCCCCATTGAAATCATCAAACCATTGCACTTAAAAGCTGTTGGAACTTGTGCTCTCATTGACTCCAGAGCACAAATCTCTTGCATCAACTGGGACTTTGTTCAAAAACATCGTCTCCCAAAAGAACAACTCCCCTCTCCCATCGCTGTCAAGAACGTCAACCAATCCTCAAATAAGAATGGTCTTATCCTTTTCTCCACCACGCTCTATGTCTGTATCAGACAACTCTTGCACCGTGTTATGTTCTACATCCTCAACTGTGGAAAGGAAAAC
>JBBPLE010000873.1:0-11784 GCA_038089675.1 Boletales sp. KT-2023b
AGAGTGTTGTAGTGCCCTTTCAAGGGCTCCTGGTGTTCGAGGGGAGGAAATGGTGAGAGACTACAGTGATGGTAGCTCAAAAGAGGAGCTTAGTCCTTTTGTTATGCTTGGTCCAGGTAGGAACGAGTGTAGGCTCAAAGAACTATCAATGGGTCAAAGGTTCAGAGTATCTGGACAAGAGAGCTTGCCAGGAGGTCAAGGGGAGTTGTCCGACAATGAGGTCGACGACGGAGATCCAGAGAGTCGTCCAACAATGAGGTTGACAAAAGAGGTTCAAGAGAATCATCCGACAATGAGGTCAACGAAGGGGTTCAAGGATTTGAAGAGATCAAGGTAAGATTGAGCAGGACTAAGCTGAGGATACATCGAGTAGAATGACAGCTTAAGTACTGCAAAGAATGGAAAATAATAGAAGGTCATGGAAGGTTTGTTACTAAGTGAATGAAGATAGAACCTTCCATGAGAAATAGAAGTATAGATAACAAGAATAGAAAGCAGAAATGAAAGGTGTGCGATGAACATGTTGCATGTTCTAGAGCACTCTAAAGAAAGTAAAAGGTACCCAGTCAGGCTGGTCTATTATATCAATAAAAAAGAAGTGAAAAGAGTGAATCATAACATCTTCAATCAATCTACACTATCCTGCAAGATCAAAGATTGCAAGAAGCTTGAAGCATGTGTTGAACAGACTCTGTGTTCCATACATAGTAATTAGTTCACACATAACATGTATTTACATTCGGACTCAGCAGAGCTGAGTTCTAATCAATCTTTACTCAATACCATCACCACCACCCTTGGTTGTGTCAACACCAACATTACCAGGTATGTATGTGAGAGATCTTCCTGTGTATGTAACATGCATACTTGCAACAGGTTATGAGCCCTGAGTGGGCTAGTGTGCAGCTCATGCCACCCTCCACTCTCTCATCCTTACCTAACTGTTGGTCAATGCAGATTCAGTTCTGCTCACCACACAGGTGAACCTCTGGGATGTGGATTAAGTTCCACCTCCAGATGGTGAACATTTGAGCTGTCCTGTGCAGATTAAGTTCTGCTGGATGCTCTGCAAAGCAAAAGCAGAGCAGAGCAGCCACTCTTTATCTCAAAGACAAGGGGAGACTATGTCCCTCTGCTCCACAAGCTCTGGATGTTCAGCAACACAGTTCATTCTGCTCCCTTTTACTTTTTGTTTAAGGTTTCCATGCTAATGTCTACACTCACCAGACCTCAAAAATGTTGACTTCTTCTATTGCCACCATTGTCAAGCTCAATGGTAACAACTACTGTGCATGGCACTCCTGGATGGACAATTATCTCCAGTCCATTGGAGTCTACTCCAAGATCATGAAGCTTTGTCCTTTTGTCCCCATTGCCATTGCAGAAGTCAAGGACTCTGGCAGAAACATTGTTACTCCTGCCTTCACTCCAACAGCTGACAAAGTTTGCCATGCTGAGGAAAAGCAGGAGGACTGGGACAAGGATGATGACAAGGCCACTGGTGCCATTGCCCTCACTTGCAAATGCCACATTCACGAATATGGCATTGACTTTGGTGATCACACCAAAAACATCCTCATCAAGCTCAAAAAGTGTTTTGACAATCCCACCATCTCATCTGCCATCACTGAGTTTAAGACCCTCATGGGTCTCATCATCCCCAACAACAACTCCCCAGTCACAGCATTCTCCAAATTGGACATGCTTTTCTCCCATCTCTCTGATTTCAGTTACCCAGTTGATGACAAAATAAAGTCATTGATTGTTATTACTAGGATCTTGAAGTATACCAACCATGTCACTGCTGCAATTGCTGCTGTGAAGCCAGAGACCAACTCCAAGGGTGTCATCACCAAGATGGTACCCACTGTCAATGAAATCTCCTGGCAAGTAGAAGTGTCATGGCAAACATATGTGCAATGCTGCCCCACCAAGGACTCCTGGCCTCAACAGGCCAACAAAGTCAGTGCCATCAAATGGCAGCTAGGGGAACCTCAGTTCTCCCAACAGCAGCAGACACAGCAAGGTGGTTCCTCTTCCAAGAGGAATAATAACCAGAAGCAGCAGCGTCGTGATGGTAATCACTCTGAAAAGGGTGAGGAAAAGCACAAGGAGAAGAAGAAGACCTGAAAGGAAAAGAAGCAGGCAGAGGCTGTCCAAGCCTCTGCCTCCTTCACCTTCACCTCCACCACCATCATCATGCCTGCCACCACTACATTCATGTTGCCTGTCCCTGACCCCTGCTGCTCCACACACATGTCTGGCATGATCTACTATGGGCTGCCTGCATTTCCTCTAACCAAGAAAACCATCTCCCTCACATGATGCCTCAAGGTCCCCATGACCTTTTCTACCATCTGCAACCTTGAACTGGTTGCACAATGCTGCTCCAAGCACAGTTGCATGGAGCAATTCCTCTCCAACTGTCTCTCTGCCCTGCTCTCACAGTGGATCACAACAGTCCTGCTGGCTGGGACCACTGGAATTATGGAGGTCAATGAGGAAGATACTGTCAGTTTGGGCAAGGATGCCTATGACAAGTATATCAAGGACTTCTTTATGGAGTCCACATCACAGTGCATATTCCCTTCCTCTTCTACATCAGGTACTGACATATGGTTAACTCTGCCTCAGGTAAATTGTATATACACATTTCCTGTAGTAGATAGTTCAAATACATCTGCTACCTGCGAATTCGCATAGTGTGACAGTTGCAGTAAGAACAACAAAGAAAAGGAAAAAGCACATGCACATAAAGTACCATCTGATATGTGGCTACTCAATTCCAGAGCTTCTGCTCACTTTTCATCAGATCAAGCTGACTTCATCAAATATCAAAAATTCAACCAACCCCAATGAGCTTCCACTGCAAATGGCTGATCACCTATAATAGGTAGAGGCACCATTTTGCTACAGTATGGCAATCATATTGCCTGCCTATCACCTGTCTTACACATGCCCTCTGTTATGATCAGTGATACCCCCCTATCTTTTCTTTCTTTATTACACAATAATCTCTCTCAGTCTTCTTTTGATTCTATCACTATGCAACATGGTAACATTGATCTCCCTTTACATTCTAAACTTTACTGTGTCTATTTATGCTTATGATCTATTTTTACATAGAGATCTCTGATCACCTTTCCTATGTGTTTCCACTTGCGCAGCCTGTGCTATTTATTTCTCTTATTTCTCATCATCATATATAGCCTCTGATCACAGCACCTCTGTACAGTTTTGCATAGCGTCATACTTAGTTTCTGCAGCCTCATGGCTGTTTATTGACTCTTGGTGACCCAGTATGACTGGCACCCCCTAGTATAAATACTGGCTGCTCATGTACAGTAACTCTAAGCAATTCCTACCTTAGGTTTTTGCCTTCACCCTCAGTCCTCCTCTCAATCGTCCCTAAGTTTGGCCTTAGTGTCTCCTCATTGTCATCCTTCATCCTTAGCCACCCAGAACCTCTATGATCTTTCTGGGAGATCCTTGATGTCATCTGATGTAAGAACACACCTTAGTCCACCGAAACCCTTAGTCTTCATCTCTGAAGTCCTTGACTTATGTCAGTACATTATCCCCAGCCCCTGTCCTTGACCTAGACAATTATCATTAGGTCTACACTTGTCTCTACCCAAGCCAAGTGTAACAAAAGGAATTGCTTCTTCTTGATAGGACTACTATCTAGTAGATCCCATCATTTCACACCAGTGCCCCAGAAACCCTAGGCCTTCAGACAACCTTTGCACCCCAGATTCATGCTTCTATCAGGAATGCATTCAAGAAACCCACCCCTCAGACTCAGACTCATTGCACCACACCACTCCCATACCCACAGACATAGAAGACAAAGATCTCTACATCCCAGCCCACAAGAACCCCATCAACACCCACTTATCCAATGAACTCTCAGCACAGCTATCCTTAACTAGGATACCCACATCACCCTTCCTGTTAGCTCTTACCCATCACCTTCACTTTACCAGAGGAACCATCCCATCCACCATCACCCCCACACCAGTTCACCACCCACAGATCCTACCCCCATTTCTTCCCTCCACAGAACCATCATCCCCTATCCCCTCAGTTAGTATGAGTGACCAAGCACCTCCCCCCCACAAACCCATAGAACTCCATATCACCCCCCCTGATCATTTTGATGGAAGCTATGCCACAGCCAAAGCCTGGCTGGCTTCAGTAGTATTCTACTTCATGGTCAATGAAGAAGTATACAACAATGATACCAAGCAAGTGGCATATGCCCTCTCTTATATGACCAAGGGATCTGCCACCACCTGGGCAGCAACATACCAAATCAAAGTCATAACCAACAAGGAAGAAATTACCTGGACAGATTTCAAGGAAGCTTTCAAAAACACCTTCTACCATCACAACAGTAAAGCCATATCCATCATCACCCTTAATTCATTATGAATGAAAGGGAACTCTATGGCTGATCTTACCTGATACATTGCTGAATTCAGAAATCACATTCAGATCTCTGAAATCTCCAATGTGAATGTCCTAATCAGGTACTTTGCTGTTGGAGTTATGGTAAACCTCATGAAACACATCATGTCCATGGACACAGTACCAACCAAAATTGAGGATTGGTACAACAAGGCTGTCCATTTCCTTAGTCAGTTCCAGAAGGCCAGCAACATTGCACATTCCAGCAGAAACCCCTCCCACACTCCATACTGTTCTTTCCAATCACACTCCCATGCTCAACCCACATGTGACCCTAATGCAATGGATGTTGATGTCATCCAAATTGGGAGATTAACCCCAGAAGAATGTAAACAATGCTTTGAAAAGGGGTTATGTCTCCAATGTTGTCAACCTGGACATAATGCAAGCAAATGCACCAAGTTCCCCAGTTGTCCTGCTCCTAGAAACATCCATCAAACCACCACTACCACCACCATAGAAGAACTCAAAGAATGTGACAATGATGACATGGAAGTCAACCATGTTTTGGGTTTTTAGAGAGGAGGTCCAATCCAATGTGGGCCCCCTCCCCAACTAGATGCACTCCAGTACTTATCTCTCAAAATGATTGAAATGCTATTTATCTTCCTATTTCAATCCTGAGCACATCTCAAGACATTGGAACCTGAGCACTGGTAGATTCTGGTGCAACCATCTTCTACATTGATTGGCATTTCACCAAAAGATGGAAACTCCCTCTTGAAAAACTCCCCACTCCTATCTCCATCAGAAACATTGACCAAACCCAAAACTGGAATGGCGACATCAAATTCACCACCTATATTCCAATACACCTTAACAACATCACCCAAAGAATCTGCTTCCATGTAATGCACTGTGGAAGAGAAAATATCATCTTAGGACACCCTTGGTTGAAAGAAACCAACCCCATGATCAACTGGACCAAAGGGACCATGTCAATCCCCAATGAACACAATCAAACCAAAGAACTCTATGCTCCTAAAACTCCCCTCCAACCCATGAATCATACTCCATTGAACCTAGATTGAAAAGAAAGCCTTCTTTGCAGATATCTGGACCAGGAAGGACCAGGTGATTTCTGTGAACAAGCTATGATGAATCAAATTACCCACCGAGCTGCTTGGTTTGGATTCCAACACCCCTTTGGGGAAAGCTATGTCCAGGCCTTCACTACAGCAACCAAATTAGCTGTTGAGGCTAAAGATACAAAAAACACTGTCATCCTCCCCTTAGAATATAAAGAGCTCAAGGAGGTATTCTCTGAAAATGCTGCTCACTGCCTCCCTCCTTCCCAATCCTATGACCATGAGATAAACCTTAATGAAACATTCATACCAAAGGTTTCAAAGATCTATCCCCTTACCCTTGAAGAACAAAAAGCTGCAGATGGCTTCATTGATGAAAATCTCAAATCTGGAAAAATCCATCCATCAAATTCCCCACAAGCCTCCCCCTTCTTCTTCATCAAAAAGAAAGATGGAGGACTTCACCCTTGCCAGGACTACAGATACCTCAATGACCATACCATCAAAGATGCTTATCCCCTCCCCCTGGTCTCTGACCTCATTGATAAACTCAAAGATACAAAGGTCTTCACCAAATTTGACATTTGATGGAGATATAACAATGTCTGGATCAAAGATGGACATCAATGGAAAACAGCATTCATTACTCACTGAGGACTCTTTGAACCAATGGTCATATTCTTTGGGCAATCTAACTCCCCCCCCCACATTCCAACACTTTATAAATGACTCTTTTTGAGATATGATTGCTGAAGGATGGTTGATCATTTATATGGATGACCTCCTTATTTTCTCCTCTGATCAAAAGACCCATACTGAATACACAAAATGCATTCTCCAACAAATGAAGGAACTAGACCTTCACCTCCAGTTGGAAAAATGCAAATTCGCCACCTTGGAGGTGGAATACTTAGGAATGATAGTCAAACCAGGGACTCTTGCAATGGACTCTGTCAAATTGGATGGCATTCAGAAATGGCCTGTTCTGGCCAAAGTAAAAGATGTCCACTCCTTCTTGGGATTTGCAAATTTCTATTGACAATTCATTCCAAATTACTCCAACCTTGCACACCCCCTCCTAGATTTAACCCAGAAAAATCAAGCTTGGGATTGGTCCCCTGACTGTAATGCCACCTTCACCAAGCTCAAAACCAAATTCCTTGAACAATCCATCCTTTACTTCCCAGATCTCAATAAACCTTTTGCCATTGCCACTGATGCCTCCAAATACGCCTTTGGAGGGATTCTCCTCCAAACAGATGAAAATGGGGATTGGAAACCTTGTTCCTACCTTTCTCAATCCTTCTCCCCAGCCAAACACAACTACGATATCTATGATTGAGAGCTCCTTGCCATCATCCGAGCCCTCAAGATGTGGAAACACTATCTTTAAGGCCACCCCACCCTTGCCCAAGTTTTTACTGACCATAAAAATCTGACATACTTCAAACAACCACAGAATCTTAATCAAAGACAAACAAGATGGCTTCTTGATCTTGCCGACTTCAATCTTCAATTAATTCATGTGGCCAGAAAAGACTTGGCAGGACCTGATGCCCTTTTCTGCCATCCCAATTTAGTTCCTGATGATGAACAGGACAATCATGATGTAATGCTTCTTTCCCCTTCCTTATTTGTCAACATGATCAACACCACCCTGACTGATAAACTCTGCTCCTCCTCCATGACTGACCCTCTCCTCCTTGATTCTCTCCAAGCTCTGGACAGAGAAGTTCCTTCCCAACTCTGTTCCTGCCTTTCTGACTGGAAATATGATGCTGGTATCTTCACCTATCAAAACCAGGTCTATGTTCCAAATGACCTTGAACTCTGCTGATCTATCATAGCCAGACACCATTCTCATGCCTCTGCTGGTCATCCCAGCTATCTCAAAACTCGCTATTATGATTCACTTCTTTGTGTTACAATAGACCAGCCCGACCCAGTAAACCCCTTTCTGCTTTCTTTAGAGTGCTCTAGAACATGCAACATGTTCATCACACACCTTTCATCTCCATTTTCTATTCTTGCTATCTGTGCTTCTATTTCTTATGGAAGGTTCTATCTTCAACTGCTTAGTAACAAACCTTCCATGACTTTCCATTAGTTTCCATTCCTTGCAGTACTTAAGCTGTTGTTCTACTCAATGTATCTTCAGCTTAGTCCTGCTCAATCTTACCTTGATTCCCTTGAACCTCTGACTTCCATTGTCAACCTCATCATTGGACAACCCCTTTGAACCTCTTTGAACTCCTTCATTGACCTCACTGTTGGACAATCTCTTTGAATCTCATTGACGACTCTCATTGACTAAACCCTTGACCTTCTGGCAAGCCCTCCTGTCCGAATCACCTTGAATCCTTGACTCCATTTGTTACGATTCACTTCTTTTTCCTTCGTTACTCTTCGTTACGATAGACTGGCCCGACCCAGTATCTTTTACCTTCTTTAGAGTGCTCTAGAACATACAACGTGTTCGTCGCACACCTTTCATTTCCGTCTTCTATTCTTGCTATCCACGCTTCTATTTCCTGTGGAAGGTTCTATCTTCACTTCGCTTAGTCACCAACCTTCTACAACCTTCTATTACCTTCTATTCTTCGCAGTACTTAAGCCGTCATCTTACTCGATGTAACCCCAGCTTAGTCCTGCTTGATTCTACCTTGACCACCTTGACTCCCTCGTTGACTTCTCGTCAGACGATCTCCTTGACCCCTTTCGTCGACTCTTCATCGGACGACTCTTTGAACCTTTTGTCAACTCATTGTCGGACGACTCCTTGAACCCCTTCGTTGACTCATTGTCGGACGACTCCTTGAACCCTTCATTGACTCATCGTTGGACAACACCTTGAACCACTCGTCGACTCATCGTCGGACAACTCCTTGATCCATCGGCAAGCATCCCTTGACTGAACTCCTTGAACCTTGACCCCCCGTTAGTTCTTTGAGCCTATGCTCGTTCCTACCTGGACCAAGTGTAACAAAAGGACTAAGCTCCTCTTTTCGAGCTACCATCGTTGTAGTCTCTCACCATTTCCTCCCCCCGAACCCCAGGAGCCCTTGAACGGGCACTATGTCGCTCTTATTGAGTCCCCTCTGAATCTCCCCCCTCCACTGAAACCTCGAATGAAGAAACCTTCGCTCCTGCCCCTGACGTCTCTCCTCGGGAACCAACTCCTCCCCTCCCCACTCCCACTGTAACCAGACCTCTCCTCCTTCCTCCCCCATCCTCCACTCCCATTCCCCCTCGTCAGTTTGTTCCCTCTCACCCACTTCCCCCTTTCCTCCCCCCACAACCCCCTCAGCCCACCATGACTTCTAAACCTGTCGAACTTCGCATTGGCGCTCCTGAAAACTTTGATGGCGACTACACCAAAGCCACGATCTGGTTGGACTCTGTCCGAACCTACCTCCTCATCAACGAAGAAGTCTATACCACCGACGCCAAGAAGATAGCCTTCGCCCTCTCATATATGACCAAGGGAGCTGCCCTCACCTGGGCCTCCTCCTTCCGAAAAGCCGCCCTTAACGCAAACAAGGGTTTCGGTACTTATGCGGACTTTATCACCGAGTTCAACACTGCCTTCGAACACAAGGACACCGTCACTCTCTCCATCACCTGGCTTTCGTCCACCAAGATGGAAGGAAAACCCTCCCTTTCCGACCTCACCAAGTACATCTCCGAGTTCCGGAACCACGTCCAGATCTGCGGGATCACTGACCAAAACGTCCTCATCAGATACTTCTCCACCGGCATCTACACTAAACTCATGTGTCGCATCATGTCTATGGACACCATCCCCACCAAAATTGACGAATGGTACGCCAAATCCACTCACTTCCTCACCCAATGGGGAAGAGCCGATGACATGGCAAAACGAGGCAAGACCACCTCTCCCTCCTACCACTCGTTCTCCTCCTCCTCCTCCCACCCCCAGAAAGACCCTGATGCCATGGACGTTGATGCCATCAAGGTATCCAAGTTAACCCCTGAAGAATGGAAACATTGTATCACCAAAGGACTTTGTTTCCACTGCTGAAAACCTGGACACCTCTCTGGCGACTGTCCCAACTTCCCTTCTCAGCCGAAGAAGACCAGAGAAAGGAAGGTTAGGAAAGTCGAAGAAGTTCCACGACTAGTAGAAGTCGAGGACGATGACGAAGAAGAAACCATAGCAAGAATCTCCTTCGTACCCTCCAATGAGGATTTTTAAAACGGAGACCTTCCCCAATGCAAGGCTCTCCCTCTTTTACATGTGCTCCTGTACTTGTATCATCGATTACCAAGCAGTCTATGCAAATTCCCATTGAAATCGTCGAACCCTCGCACCTAAAAGCTGTTGGAACTCATGCTCTCATTGACTCTGGAGCACAAATCTCTTGCATCAATTGGGACTTTGTTCAAAAACATCGTCTCCTGAAAGAACGACTCCCCACCCCCATTGCCATCAAAAACGTCGACCAGTCCTCGAACAAGAACGGTCTTATCCATTTTTCCACCATGCTCTATGTCCGCATCAGACAACTCTTGCACCGCGTCACATTCTACATCCTCAACTGTGGAAAAGAGAACATAATCCTTGGACTTCCCTGGCTTAGGAAAGTCAACCCCACCATTGACTGGATCAAGCGAGAGCTATCCATTCCCCTTGACTCCGATCAATCCCAGGAGATTTATTACAACCGTACCAAACCGACTCCTGCTCCCTCAACACCAACCCCTCGCCCACCTCGACATGTACAAGTCAACTCCGTCTGGGATGGACGTCTCTACGATTACATGAAGAAGGACACAGAAGCTCGATACCTCCAACGAGCTAATGACAACCGAATCATCAATCGGATCATGCGCTGCGGATCTCAATTTATTCCCTCTGCCACCATTGCCAAGATTACTACGGCAACCGAACTAGCTATGGCTGCTGAGAAGGCCAAACCAAAGGCAACCCTCCCCCCTGAATACTCGTCCTTTGCCTCCATCTTCTCAAAAGAAGCAACTGACCACGTCCCTCCTAGCTGACCCTATGACCACGAGATTAATCTTGACGACTCATTCACCCCGAAAGTCAGCAAGATCTACCCCCTATCCCCTGATGAAAAAGCCACTACCGACGCCTTCCTTGACGAAAACCTCAAGGCAGGGAAAATTCGCCCATCCAATTCTCCCCAAGCCTTCCCCTTCTTCTTTGTTAAAAAGAAGGACGGTGGTCTTCGACCCTGCCAAGACTATCGCTATGTCAATGAACATACCATCCGCGACGCCTACCCCCTTCCCCTCATCTCCGACCTCGTCGACAAACTCAAGGGTGCCAAGACCTTTACCAAGTTTGATGTTCGTTGGGGATACAACAACGTTCGCATCAAAGATGGTCACCAATGGAAAGCGGCCTTCATCACCCACAAAGGACTGTTCGAACCGACGGTCATGTTCTTTGGCCTTTGTAACTCCCCTGCCACCTTCCAGCATTTCATGAACAACTCCTTCCATGATATGATTGCAGAAGGATGGCTTGTCATCTACATGGACGACCTTCTCATCTTCTCCCCCGATGCCAAAACCCACGAGGAGCGAACCAAACGTGTACTTCAACACATGACTGAGTTGGACCTTCACCTCAAACTTGAGAAATGCACGTTCGCTACCAACGAGGTCGAGTACCTTGGCATGATCGTACGACCCAATGAGCTTACCATGGACCCAGTGAAACTAGATGGCATTCATGAATGGCCAACTCCGGCCAAAGTCAAAGACGTCCGATCCTTCCTCGGATTTGCCAACTTCTACCAACGCTTCATCCCCAATTACTCGAATGTCACATGCCCCCTCCTTGACCTTACTAAGAAGAACCAACCCTGGGACTGGTCTCCCAGCTGCCAACAGTCCTTTGACAAACTCAAACGACTATTCCTCAGTCAACCGATCCTCCACCTCCCCGATCCTGCTCGCCCCTTCGCCATTGCCACCGATGCCTCTAAATATGCCTCTGGTGGAGTCCTCCTCCAAACCGACACCAACGGAGATTGGCATCCCTGTTCCTACCTCTCTCAGTCCTTCTCCCCCGCCGAACGAAACTATGATATTTACAACAGAGAGCTCCTTGCTGTCATTCGTGGCCTTAAAACCTGGCGCCACTACCTCCAAGGATCTCCCTTCCCTGTCGAAGTCTTCACCGATCACAAAAACCTCACATACTTCCGCCAACCCCAGAAACTCAACCGACGACAGGCTCGTTGGCTGCTTGACATTTCCGACTTCGATCTTCACCTGACCCACATCCCTGGAA
>JBBPLE010000875.1:0-10155 GCA_038089675.1 Boletales sp. KT-2023b
GGAACACGTCACCACCCTCCACAAAACCCAAACTGAACTCACCAACCTTGTCCTTTCTGTCATGCACCAACTGGAAATGGACAAACTAGCTAAGGACATTCTATGCTATACCCGAGAACTTGATGAATGCTGTTGCCTCCATCAGAACCCATCCCCTGAAGCCTCCAAGGAACCCCTTACTCTCGAGGAACTAGCCGTCATGGAACAAGCCGAAGTCAGCTGGGATGGACAACGTAATGTACCCCTTTCCCCTGATCATTACCTCTACAGCCAGGCATGCTTCCATTGGCACTGACTCTCTCACATCCATATCAATTGTCCATACTATGTCTGCCCCCATTGCACTCGACATCGCCCTGGCCATCCCCAACATTGTCAGCCTCTTGTTGAATGGCTCTCCAACCCTCCATCCTCTAGCTCTGGTTCAGCTCCTAGACAAGTTTCTCCCCCATCCCATTGTTGTCGTCAAACCCCTCATCCTCATCAATGTCACCATTGTCCCTCCCCTGACCTCAAACTTGCAGATCTTGACCTGAATGATAACGACCTGGGATATGATGACTTGGCATATGCTAACATGACTGGTTCCCCTGGTGGAGATAGGTGCATGGATTTCTGATTCTTTCTTTTTGATTTTATTCTTCATAGTGACTTCAAATGTACTCTGGGGGTAATGTTACAATTCACTTCTGCCTACTCCTTTCATTGATACAATAGACCAGCCTGACCTGGTATCTTTTTACTTTCTTTAGAGTGCTCTAGAACATGCAACATGTTCATCGCACACCTTTCATTTCCGCTTTCTATTCTTGTTATCTATGCTTCTATTTCTCATGGAAAGTTCTACCTTCTTTTGCTTAGTAACAAACCTTCTATGACATTCTATTAGTTTCTATTCTTCACAGTACTTAAGCCATCATTTTACTCAATGTATCCTTAGCTTAGTCCTGCTCAATCTTACCTTGCTTCTCTTGAACTCTCTGAAACCCCCTTTGTTGACATTTCTCATCAGACAACTCCTTGAATCCTCATCAACTTCATTGTTGACCGAACCCTTGACCCTTGAGCAAGCATTTCACCTAAGTCTCTTTGAACCTTGACCTTTTGTTAGTTCTTTGAGCCTATGCTCATTCCTACCTAGACCAAGCATAACAGTAAGACCACTTACTTGCTATAAATGGAAGAGCAGCAGAAAAAGATCCATGAGAAAAATGTAGACTTCTGATGCACATCAGATCACTTACTTGCTATAAATGGAAGAGCAGCAGAAAAAGGCCCATGAAAAAAATGCAGACTTCTGATGCATATCAGACCACTTACATACTATGAATGGAAGAGTGGCAGAAAAAGTACCATGAGAAAAATGCAGACTTCTGATGTACATCAGACCACTTACTCCCTAGAAAAAGGCCATGAGAAAAAGCAGACTTCTGATGCATAGCAGACCACTTACAAACTATGAATGGAAGAGCAGCAGAAAAAGGGCCATGAGAAAAATGCAGACATCTGATGTACATACATCAGACCACTTACTCCCTATGAATGGAAGAGCAGCAGAAACAGGGCCATGAGAAAATGCAGACTTCTGATGCATATCAGACCACTTACTTGCTATGAATGGAAGAGCAGCAGAGAAAGGGCCATGAGAAAAATGCAGACTTCTGATGTACATCAGACCACTTACTTCCTATGAATGGAAGAGCAACAGAAAAAAAGGCCCATGAGAAAAATGCAGACTTCTGATGCACATCAGACCACTTACTCTCTATGAATGGAAGAGCAGCAGAAAAAGGCCATGAGAAAAATACAGACTTCTGATACACATCAGACCACTTACTCTCTATGAATGGAATAGCAACAGAAAAAAGCCATGAGAAAAATACAGACTTTTGATATATATCAGACCACTTACTCTCTATGAATGGAAGAGCAGCAGAAAAAGGCCCATGAGAAAAATGCAGACTTCTGATGTGCATCAGACCACTTACTCCCTATGAATGGAAGAGCAACAGAAAAAGGCCATGAGAAAAATGCAGACTTCTGATGCACATCAGACCACTTACTCCCTATGAATGGAAAAGTAGCAGAAAAGGGCCATGAGAAAAATGCAGACTTCTGATAGAACATCAGCTTACTTCCTAAGAAAGTTTCCAAAAATGTTATTCAGAGTTAAACTATTATTTGCAATATCTTACCTATGCAAGATATTCATTTTTCCCCCTACTCCAATAGATAAAATCATTCAATCATACCTGTGTATGTGGAAACCAACTTGCAATTGCCTTCATTACATTGTGACCTTCTTGATGAGTCATCCTGAAATCAACATATCTTTCCAAAACACTACATCTATTATTTCATAGATGTGTTTTATTATGATATCTGACTCACTGTTCAATTGCATATTCAATGCAAAATAAAATGTTTTTTTCTTGTGCTGATACTAACAACATCTGCAATGATTCATTGTCCAATGCAGCTGCTGTTTTTTCCAATAGTATCTTGCATTCCATATCACATGTGTCCATGTCTGAAAAACCCATCATCCCATATACTAGAAATAATTGGCCTTGTATAGTCACCTTGTAGTTGTACTGATGCTCTAGGTGGAAATGTCATCTTGCATAGATCTCCCCAAATGTTTCTCTTCTGAAACATCTCTTGGGCAGCAACCTCTAGTCTTTTCTGCCTCTCATGTTCTGGCAAAAGTATGAACTCAGGCCAAAATGCCTGTACCATAAGGGCATCAAATTTGGTGGACAGCACCACAACTGGGACTATCAGGCAGGTCATTAGCACATATATGTACCCCCAGAATGACATTTTTACCATTTCTAGTGTCACATTCACCAAAGAACCTTTCTTCTGCAACAGTGATGGCACGATGGAGTTGATCCATAGGGATGCAATACCTATATCCATTAGTATAAAATTAGACCATAATTGGCTCTCTTTACCATATAGCATGAATCTGCTCTTTGAGAAAGTTAGTGTTGGACCTCTTTGCAAGAAAGTCTTTCATTTGTTGAAGCTCCTTGTCATGTCCAGCCTCAAATCCAGGGGAGTCATGAAAGACAAACTTTGGATTGCTCTTGAAAACCATTTCATGGTTGATATTGTGTAATCCATGCTGTAGATAGCAGGTGAAACCATGGCCTCATTACATATACCCAACACCCTACCTCCCTTGTGCCTTCAATTGCCTGATCAACCTGAGCATATGTCAATCAGAACAATGTATTTGAATTTAATATTATGAACATTATCACCTTATTCCCCTTATAATCATAGATCTCTGGGTCTTCTGTGGAATTGCAGATTTTTTGAAGGATGGTTGTCTGTCCAGCATTTGCTCTACCAATAACCAGAATTCTAAATTGACCAAATTTCTTCATGAGGTCTTCATCAGTGCCTTGCATGATATGAGAAATATTGACAGTCTTCTTTGGCTCTTTCATGGACATCAGGTTTTGAGAACACACAAAAATATAACATGCCTACCTGCTACATCAATATCAGAATCATAGGGCTGTGTTTCAGTAGCATGGTCTTCAATATCATCAGCAGAAAGTAGGCACAGATATTCAGCACTCATACCATGTTGCATGAGTTCAAGTCCCTGTGGACAATCAACTCCCTGAGATACAGACTCCTTAGCAAGCTGAAGATGAGTCTTTGAGTTGCATATCAATGTAGGGCAAGTGGATGTGCCAACAATGGTAGGTAACTCAGTCCTTCCCTCAGTATCACTTGGCCATGAACTTGAGTCACCAGGAACAAGCCCAATTTGGGTGGTGGCCATATCAGAAGATGGGAAATGTTCTGGAGACATATTCAAGAATTGAGCAAACAGGCTATTTGGGTCACCAGCAGTCATATTAGGTTGTACTACATGCATGTGGTGGGACACATGCACAGGTGTAGGGTCAACAACTATTGAGGGAGCAATATCTTTGGGATCATGGGATTGAGTGGGCTTGGCATTCACAAGTATGCAAGGTTGTGGGGAATCAGATCTCTCAGCAGGTATGTGGCTAGTGGCTCTATCAACAACCTCAGGGGTGGGTGGGGTAGTATCCTGAACACCACTCAGCTGCAAGCCCAAGATGATGTCCAGCAGAGTGGGGAGAACATCGGCAGAGCTGTATGACTGTGTGTGGTGGGACCCCTTGGCTGGTACAGGACTGGCAAGTGTCAGGGAGACACTGTCCACTTGATCATGGGATTGGGCAAGTTAAGTGCCCATGTCGTTCACAAACATGGTGGGTTGTGTAGAACTGGACTCATGTGCAGGTGGGGGACTAGTAGTCCTATCTGCAATATCAAGAGTGTGTAGGATGCTAGTGATATCCTGAACATTCCTTGGCTGTGAGCCAAATGAATGAGACATAATGCCAGGAAGGGTGGTGGAGCTGTGGGATGGCACTGGAGAGGCACTCCTGCTGGAGATGTGGGATTGAACTTGCTTGATCTTTTCCTTGGGACCTTTCATTGCAAAATTGAGTTGCTATAAAGCTGAGAAATGGATGAGCATAGGCGATTGCTTGGATGATGGGTGATGCAGAATGTGAGTGGTGAGCCAAACATGATGCAAATTTGCTGTGTCTCATAGTTTTCAAACCTGTCTTCACCCAACCATGGTCCTCAGTTTCCTATGGCAGGGATGTGGCTAATTTCAACAGCTACAGGTTGTGACTGCTGCTGCACATATGCCAGGATTCAAGTTCACTCTTTTTTTTTTGCTTCTTTGAGACCCTTTCTTTATTCAATTGCTGACATTGGTATCAATCAACTCATTGGGACACCAGGGCATCAATGAGGATGATCAGAGAGGAGTGGGTTGAAATGACACAAGTGAGTGCCATATGTTGATCCAAGTGGAACCCCTCCTGATACTAGCCATTTGAACATACCACTGGTTAGACATTAAATGTGTCTGTGCATGTATCCTGTAGAATATGATTTACCTGCCAGGTCAGGCAGAGGCTATGCAGTTGATGGATAATATCTCGTCAACAAGCTGTTGATGAAGAGTGAACTTCAATGACTGACCAAGATGAGTTGCTATCTAAAACACATCCTCCCTTTATCTTCCCAACCCATCCACCTGAATGTGGAAGGATTATATCCACCATGCTGGCAGTCAGGCTGAAAGCCAACAAATCACCAAGCATCACCTCCATAACCATGCACTTATCTACCAGGCTGGAGCTGAAAAGGTCTGAAATGTGGACAAAATTCATTGATTCCAGTTCATTGATCTACTATGTTTTGACTTGCCTGTTGCATACTAGCCTACCTTCTTTGTACCAGAATAGAGGATCATCAGCATAGTATTTGCTAGTATCAATGCTCACAGGATTCTGGGTGGGACACCAGTAATGTGAGCTGTAGTCTGACTGGAATTGCACTAAATCTGATCATCCACCACAAATTTGCAAACCTAGCAATGACACCACATCAGAAAGATAGAGGGGAGCTATTACACTGATCCTGATCAGGAAATGGCCTCTGGTCTGGTGTGAGGCATGAGCCACAGAGACATTCATGTGGCATGCCATACTTCACTGGCACACAGTGTGAGATACAGCCTATCAAGTAGCACCACCAATGAAAGTGATACCTAGCACAAGTCAGTGGCCCACCCAATCTGATGCACAGAGCACCAACTGTGTTCAGCATGACATGAAATCTGGAATGCATCACCTTTTGCACTGTCAGAGATCTGATGGGTTGTATCACAGCCTAAAAGCATAAAAAGGCATCAGAGACAGGCTTTCTGGCCTTGCAGGAATAACATCTACCAAAGAGCAAGCTCAAGATTAGAAGCCAGACAAACCATGTTGCACCCCAAGTTGGTGTGTGAAAAGGTGGTGACTTGGGGTCAATGAGGAATGGGCAGGATTATCATTCTGGACATCTGCTTGTAGCCCATTGAGTGGTTCAAGCCTATGCCAGCTGAGACCCATTAATCTAAATTCTCTCACTGTATTATGTTACAGTGTTTGGAGCTAGTTGACTGCAGCAATGTTGACGTCCTTGTCACCAAAGTCAGTCACATGGGGAAGCCACCTGACCTGCCTGCTTAATGAGCCTAGTTAGGCTCCTCAGTTATTTGCACACTGGAGCCTAGTTAGGCTCCTTTTCTGAAATTTGCCAACACCAGGAATAAACATGTGCCTTAGGCCTTGTTCAGATACATGAAATGAACTTCAGCTACTATTAGCTACTATGTTACTTCGCATAGTGCCCCTGTGGCTGTCATCATGTGAGCCAGCCACTGGCCATTGTAAAGTTGAAGCCCAGGGGAATAGCAGGAAGGAGATTGTGTAGTATATGCATAACTTCAACAGACATACAGTATGGTCCATAAGTCATATGTTTGTACCCCCAGCTCCCTGCCCACCATCATAATCCTGTCTAGCCTTGATTTCCACCAGCATATTCTGGATCCAAACCCCATGTGATGGTGGATCAAACTTCAGGAAAAACATAACCCTGGACTTGTTTAGTGGATTGCCCATATAGTTTGCGATGTCATTGTTCTCCACCAGAGAAAGGTTGAACAACATGAGTGCTTCAGTGGTGTGCTCGATATAATCAGTAGACATTGGAAGGGTAGGAGGGGGAGGTGGGGGCAGTCCCAATGAAGTCAAAGAAATGGGCTGCAAGATAGCAGGATCCACATCATTGAGGAATGTAGTCAGCCATTGCAATGCCATAGCCCCATCAGCCTGGGCTTGTGTGGTTGCTGATATCGGGTATGAACACTTTTGTGAGCTATCTGTTCCAGCTTGCAATCCAATGACACTGTCACCTGCCTTTTGCTTCTGGCTAACACTTGTCATCATAGATGACACCTTGGATTGTGGAGGTGCAAGGTATGAGGATGGTGTGGATGGAGTGATTGAATTTGGATCTGGGGCTGCTACTGGTGGGGTGGGCACTATTGGAGGGGGGGACAAAGGTGTATTGTGAGCAGTCATCCCAGCCAACTGATTTGTGGGAACATTGCTCATGGACTGAAAGGACAGCCCAGCAATGTTGGTATCCATGGAAGGTCCAGCATGCTGTTTTCCACTGCACTTCAACTTGGTTGTCAGGGGATGGTGGATGTGCACCTTCTTGGGGATAGCAGATACAAGGGGGGATATATCATCCCAGTAGGGCCATGGATGATTTTCATACTTCATTGTGCCTGGATGCGACTGAAAAAAAAAAAGAACTGCCAGAAAGAATCATTGAGGGCTCCTCTCACCTTGCAGTAGCTATCCCATGCTGCATGAGTATTTTCGTCAACCAAAACACCATTGACATCATTGTAATGAAAGCCTGACAATTGAAATTTGATCTGGCTGATGAGCATATGCTTACTTTTGAGCTTTGGTAAATGCAAGTCAGTACCTTTTATCAATGATCTAACCAGTAGAGACACCATGAGAAGTAGGTGGCATGTACATTGCCCCACTTTGATCAACAAGACTTGCCTGTCTTTGGTACCTGTTGAGTGGGAAATTTTTGTTCAGTTCATTTGCAACCTTGTTGAATGTCTCCTCCTTGAAACTGTTGTCCCCAGCTGATGCTTGATGGGATACAAGGAGCCTGACAAATTCATTGACTTCAGGTATAGTTCATGATGTACAGCCTGCTGAACAACCAGATTTGCCCTGGCCCTTGTCACTTGGAATTGCTGGATTGGTTGAACCCTGGGTGGATCTTCCTGATGATCATGATGCTGCATTTGATCTGTTTGATGCCAGTGAGTTGCTCTCTGAGCTAGACATCATTTTACTATGGTGGGGAATATCACAGCTTCACCATCAGAAGGCCAGTCATACATCCAACTGCTGGTCATGTGATTTCCCACATGCCCTGCAGCATGATATCGACAATAGCAACAATAACATACATAGAACTGAATCCTGGATGTACAGTAGTAGACAAAACAGAGTATTTGGAGTACTCTATTCCTGAAGTCCCCACACCCTCAACTCCAAGCAGTAATCCCACTACATTTGTTCTGCAATCATGTCCTGCCATTGTTCTGCCCTTTGTCGCTTGGCTGTACTGACAGGACCCTCTGCAAGGACTTCCAAATCACTATTTTCATTGTCGTCTTCAGGCTGCACTCCTTGTAGCTGCTGTGCTTGAAATTCTGGGGTATAAAATGTCTCAGGATTGAGCCATTGGATAAAGTTGTGGATGGTGCATAATGCTGCTGGGATTTGTGCTTGAATGCTCATGTCATATTCAGGAGGGAGTTGTAAGATCCACCATTGTTGTTTGAGTACCTTGAAAATTCATTTGATAACATTCTGAAGATTGGCATGCTGCAGGTTAAACAATTCTTTTTTGTTGTGTGGGCTAAAATCCCATGAATACTTCAAATATGCACAAGGAAAATTTGCTCACCATAGATTAGATTGTCTCCATTCCTTCAAATGGTATTGAACTCCACATATGGAACAAGGAGCACATCAGATCCACCAAATCCAGCATTGGCAAGAAGGTATTTGCCTTCAGGTAGCATCAAGTTGAAGGAGTGGGCATCATACCACATTGTTGCATCTGCCATTGTACCATCCCATCCTGTCAGCATGTTTGTGAAGATAAAGTTGAAGTTGCAAACAAATAGGCAGTTATGTGAGAGGAAACCCTTGCAGTTTTGCATATTTGGATGCTCCTCGAGCCTCACAAATGCCCATATGTGAGAACTGTCAATGGCTCCAATGCAGTCTTGAAAGTACCAGAAGCAGTGATCAGAGGTGATCTTGGTTGATATGGGGATATTTGCAGTCAGCAGCCTAACATTGGAGGCATAAAAGTGTCCAGATGAGAAAAAATTGAGCAGATCCTTGAAGTATCTGTGTTGTTCATCAACATCATCATTGCCATGATCTAAAATGGAGGGGACTCACTTGGATATTGTAGCTGGCAAGTGCTGGAACTTCTTTGTGAGATGGCAGGTGCCCATCACACATGCATGGAGGAATATACCAAGTTGTTTCTCCACTGAAATTCCACAGTGTGAGTTCTTGAATCCACTCTCCACCAAGACCTGAATGAGTGTGGAAAATACCTCATAAGAAACCCCCAAAGAAACCTTGATGCAATCAGGATGGCTGGCAAGGAGTTCAAGCATCCATCCACCACCCATCAGGATTGATGTATGATATGGAACCTTGTCATGTTTTGAGAGAAATATGGTCTTGTAATGGTAAGTAATGTGAGCAATTATCATCAGAAGAAGTAAGATGAGTTGCCAGTGATGTTTGTTTTCACAGTATACAACAACCTGCGCTTCAAGGTCCATGATGGATGGCCTGGATGGGGTGTAAATGGGTTGAACATTGAGAGGAAGGTAGATTGGACATGGAGGATGGAATCCCTGCAGATCAATGGAGTAGATGGTGAGCCAGGTTTCCCAGATGAATGTACACACCCAGGTCATGAGTTGAATAGGAAGTAACTTTGCATAACATGCAATGCACCAGCTGACTCATGTGATGACAGCCACAGGGGCACTATGTGAAGTAACATAGTAGCCAATAGTAGCCAAAGTTCATTTCACATATCTGAACAAGGCCTAAGTATGTATATTTAGGGTAAGCTACAACCAAGGCTTCAATAGACTCAATGCCATTCAGCAAGTTTGGTATGTGCCACTCATCCCAAAGCAGCCCAGCCACCTCTGAATGATCTCCCATGCCCCTTATCGTCTTCCTTCATTGTTATCATTGATGGTATGCTCATCCTCATCGCTGTCACTGTTGGTCAGCCAGGGCACTTCAGTCCTCATCATTTGGGCAAGCATGCTCATCCCTGTGACAAACATGCTCATTCCTCATTGCCATCTCATGCAACAAACACACTTATTCCTTGTTGTCGTCTTGTGTGCTCTCCCCTTCCTCTCCATCTTCCCTGGAAATCCTGCTTGTCCCTCTTTCTCATCTACTGTGACAAACCTGCCCATCTCCCTCACCTTATTGGTGGGTTGACTTGTTCCTTTCCTCCATCTCCTGCAGTGATTTCATTTGTCTGTCCCCTCGTCTTTTGTAGTAAATTGACTCAATTGTCCTCTACAGCCATATCCCTTGTCTTTTACAGTAAGCCTGTGTGTTCTATTCACAACTCATACATCCCCCCTTGAACTTG
>JBBPLE010000876.1:0-11759 GCA_038089675.1 Boletales sp. KT-2023b
TGACCCACAGTTAGTTCTTTGAGCCTATGCTCATTCCTACCTGGACCAAGTGTAACACCAACCCCACCTCCTCCAGTTACACCTCCATTCCATCATCCACCTCTTGTTGGCCCTCCACCTATCTCAATGTATAGTGAATGCTTGCACAACTCCCCAACACACCCTAGAAACATTTTTGGTGAGCAGCATCATCCACTTCAATAACTAAAAGATGTTGAGGACAGTTCCTATTAGAAGGAACTTACCAGCCATGCTGGCCCATCCCATGCTCTGGAGACTGTTCCAGATTCACCCATAGTCCCTGGTGGACTCCCCTCCTCTCCTACTTCTGAGGATGATGTTAACTGTCTCACACAGGAAAGGGGAGATGCTTTGATTTCTTTCCTTTGCAGTCATGTGCTTCTGCAAGATTCTACTTTTGGGGCATCCCCTAACTTACACAAGTGGACATTCCATGACATCCAGAAGCTCCCTCCATCAGAGCAGAAGGAATGGCTTAAAGCCTGTGAAGACCAGCTACAAATGCTGAAGGACCATAAGGTCTACAAAATTGTTCTGCACCCACAACACTGCAAGGTGATTAAAAATCATTGGGTTTTCAATCAAAAGTTGGATAGTCATAAAAGAGCTCACCTGGTAGCCAAAGGCTTCTCTCATGTTGAAGGGTTGGACTTTGACCAAGTCTTTTCCCTAGTTGTATGTTTTGAGACTGTGTGATGCATGTTTGCCCTCTCAGCCCTGGAAGGATGACACATTTCTGGGCTTGATGTATGCTCTGCATACCTATATGATAAACTGGAAGAGGAGATCTACATGGAATTTCCTGAGGGGTTCATGCCTCCTGACCAAAAAGGCAAAGTCCTCCACCTATTGCATGCACTTTATGTACTCAAGCAAGCTGGCTTAGCCTGGTGGAAAGTGCTTGATGCATCCATGGTGGAACTTGGCTTCAAATGTCTAAAGACAGATGCTGGACTTTTTATCTATTGCAAAGGCAAAGACATACAGTATGCCTAGTGATTGTCTATGTTGATGATGCCCTCTTCTGTGGACCCAACAAGATCTTTGTAGACAAGATCAAGGCCACTTTTATGAGGAAATGGGAATGTTGTGACCTTAGAGAGCCATCTGAATTTCTCTGAATGAATATTTGTTGAGAAGGTCATAATATCCAAATCAACCAAAAAGATTACCTCAACAAGGTGCTTGAACAATGTGGCATGATCAACACCAAATCTGTGCCCACCCCTCTCCCACAGGGCTATTACCCAGTGAAGAATGATGCACTGGTCCAACATGAGTTGCAGACATGCTTCCAAACTGTGATGAGCTCATTGCTGTATCTTATGATTGGTACCTGTCCAGACATCACATATGCAGTTACTCAACTTGCATGAATGTCAGCCAACCCCTCATAGGATCATCTTGACAGAGCTCTGTATATCTGCTGATACCTCATTGGAATCCAGGATTATTCCCTACTTTATAATGGTTCCTCCAGAAAAGGCATACTTACCTGCACTAATTCAGATTGGGTGCAGGACATTAATACCATGCACTCTCAAACTGGCTTTTATCTCAAAATGGCCAATGATGTATTTTTGTGGAATTCACACTTACAAAAAACCATTGCTGTCTCTTCCACTGAATGTCAGGTCCACTTCCTCCACTTGTCTGCAGAGGTTGGACAGAGGTTGGAGAGGCAGAGGTTTGGAGTCCTGGGCGAAACCAGGTCAGAGGGGTGAAGGTGTTGGCTTCAGGTAATGCCTGTGCCCTTGTGTGATCCCAGCTCTCATATTTTGGAGGGCAGACAAGGTTGGTAGCTACAGCAGTTTGAAGGACTACCATGGCGGAGACAACTGAAGTTGGACATGGAAGAGGAGGAGAGAGGAAGACAAGTGAGGGGAGACAGGTGAAGGGGCAGACAAATTCGATATTCAAGCTGAGGGACTAGCTCTCAGCAACTACAACTTTAAATACATGAGGGCATGCTATACTACAGGGATGTAGTGACAGAGAGATAATGGAAGTGTGCAGTTCTGCACAGTGCTACATTCTGGTGGTGTACTCCATGATGGCAACCAGGATTGATGGTGGAATGAAGAGGGTTCTCCCTGAGGGTTGTTGACAGTGAATGATACCAAGGTGTAATTGGTCAGGGTGGGACTGTTAGGCAGTTGATCAGAGATGGAGATATAGAAGTAGGGGTGGAGGTGAGTGGAGGTGAGTGGAGGTGAGCAGAATAGGATGCCCAAGGGGCAGACAGATAATGGAGGAGGCAGAGGAGTGAGGATTGGATCAGTGGATAGTATGGAATGTGACACTGAAACAGAGTACATGGTGCTTAGCAACTGTTCTTGTCAATGCATGTGGATTCACAAGATGATGGGTGAGCTTGGTTATCAGCTGAAACCTATCCCCATCTGTGGTGACAACCAGGGTAGCTTATTTATCATGCAAAACCCTGTAACCAAAAAGCACAACACATTTGCATGAAGTATCACTTCACTCACAATGCAGTCATGGTCCACAAGCTAGTGGAGCTTTTCTATATCCCTGGGACTGACAATCCTGCCGATATGTTCACCAAGAACCTTGGATGGGTCAAGTTCAATGAATTCCACTCCCAGCTTGGACTGGAGTTTAACTCCCTTAAAAGAACTGCCCTCCATTTAATGCTAACATACTGTATCTACCATATACTAAGCAAGGGGGAGTGTTGAACAGACTCTATGTTACATACTTAGTAGGAAGTTCACACCTCATGTGTATTTAGTTTCAGACTCAGCAGAGCTGAGTTCTAATTGATCTTTACTCAATATCACCACCATCACCCATCGTAAGCTACTTCAACACCAACCAGGTATGTGAAAGACCTTCCCATGTATGTAACACACATACTTGCAACAAAAAATATCATCAGATGTTCCTCCTGTCACTACATACAGTCCCACTGTGAGAATTTCATTTCTGGCAACTATAAAGTGTTACAATTCACCAAGACCCCTTATCTTTTCTCACATATTTACCTTTTTCTCTTTCTAACTCTTCTTTCAATTCCTTATTTATGTGACACAGTAACATTAACATCCTGCCATGTTCTAGACTTTACCATGTCTATCTACATCTACATTCTATTTTTACATAGAGATCCCTGATCCCTTTCCTACATGTTTCCACTCATGCAACCTGCACTATTTATTTCTTCATCTTTTCCATCATCATTTGCATAGCCTCTGATCACAGCACCTTTGCATAGGCTTATACCTAGATCGCATAGGCTTATGGCTATTCTCTGACTCTATGTGACTCAGCATGACTAGCACTTGGTAGTATAAATACTATCTGCTCCTACACAGTAGTCTCTAAGCAATTCCTGCCTTAGGTTTTCACCTTCAATCCCTCATCCTCCTCTAAGGCTCCCCTAAGACAGGCCTTAGTGCCTCCTCATCGTTGTCCTTGTCCTTGTCCACCCAGAACCTCTGTGATCCTTCTGGGAAGTCCTTGATGTTATCTGATGTAACCTTCAAACCTTTGTTCACTGGAATCCTTGTCTTCATTTCTGGAAGTCCCTGACTTACATCAGTACATAACCTGTGACCCCTGTCCTTGATCTAGGCAAGTGCTGCTAGGTCTACACTTGTCTCTACCTGGGTCAAGTGTAACAAAGGGAATTGCTTCTCTTCAATAGGACTACTCTCTAGTAGATCCCACCATTTCCCACCAGCACCCCAGAAACCCTCAGCCTTCAGACAACCTTCATACCCCTGACTCCTGGTTCTACCAGGAACATACCATTGAAAACCACCCTTCGGACTCCAATTCCTTGCATTACCCAACTCCCACCCACACAGACATAGAGGACAAAGACATCCAGATCTACACCCACAAAACCACTACCCTAGACTACAAACTTTCACACCACCTCTCTGCCTCTCTGTCTTTTAATAGACCACCAACACCACCATTCCCTGAAACCCTCTCACAACACCTCTTATTTACTGGAGGCACTGTCCCATCCACTGTCACTCCCACACTAGTCCCATCACTCCAGATATTGCCCCCATTCCAGCCCCCCACAGAACCATCATCCCCCATCCCCTCAGAAACCATGAGCAGCCCTAGCACCCTCAAACCAATCAAATTATGCATTGCCCCCTCTGACCACTTTGATGGCAACTATGCCACAGCAAAAGCATGGCTCTCCTCCATTGCCTTCTATTTCTTAGTCAATGAACAAGTCTACAACACCAATGCCAAAAGAGTCACTTACACACTATCATATATGACTAAAGGATCCACTGCCACCTGAGCAGCCACATTTTGTATCAAGTCCCTCACCAGCCCCAATCCAGCAGATGCCACATGGACACCAATTATCAGATGGGACAACTTCAAAACCAGTTTCAAAGCCACCTTCTACCACCACAACAACAAGTCTGTTTCCATCACCATATTCAATATGCTATGCATGAAGGGAACCACTATGGCAGATCTGACCCAATATATTGCCAAATCCAGGAACCATGTGCAGATCTCTGAAATCTCTGATGAAGATATCCTAATCAGGTATTTTGCTGCCAGTATTACAGTAAACTTCATGAAGCATATCATGTCTATGGATACAGTACCAACCAAGATTGAGGACTGGTACAACGAGGCCATCTGCTTCCTTAGCCAATTCCAGAAGGCCAATGATATCACTTGCTCTAGCCAAAACTCTTCCCACACTCCTTACCAATCTTTCTAATCCCATTCCAACAATCACCCCACATGTGACCCTAATGCTATGGATGTAGATGCTATCCAAATCAGGAAATTAACCCTAGAAGAATGCAAACAATGCTTCGAAAAGGGGTTATGCTTCTGATGCCAACAACCTGGACACAATAGCACCAAATGCCCCAAGTTCCCCAATCAACTTACCCATAGAAATGTTCCCCAAACCACCATGACCTCTGCTGAAGAACTCAAGGAATGCAACAACAATGACATGGAAGTCAACCATGTCTCAGGTTTTTAAAAGGGAGGTCCAACCCAATGCAGGCCCCCTCTCCAACCAGATGTGCTCCTGTATTTACTTCTCAATGTGATTGAAATGCTATTTATATTCCTGTTTCAATCATGAGCACATCTCAAGAAGTTGAAACCTGAACACTGGTAGATTCTGGTGCTACCATCCCCTGCATTGATTGGCATTTCACCAAAAGATGGAAACTTCTCCTTGAATGACTCCCCAACCCCATCCCTGTCAGAAACATTGATCAAACTTGAAATTGTAATGGGGATATCAAATTTACTACCTATATCCCCATCCACCTAGAAAATATTGTTCAAAAAATCCACTTCCACATAATGCACTGTGGAAGGAAGAATGTTATCTTAGAACACCCCTGGTTGAAAGACACCAACTTCACAATTGACTGGTCTAAAGGAACACTCTCCATCTCTGAAGGAAAAGATCAGACTAAAGATCTCTACACCCCCCAAAATTTCCTCTGTCCCATGAATCATACCCTCCTCAATCTCAATTGAAAGGAAAGCCATCTATGTTGATACCTCAACCAAGAAGGACCTTCAGACTTTTGTAAACAAGCTTTAATGAACCAAATCACCCATCATGTCATACAATATGGTTTTAAGCATCCTTATGGAGATATCTTTGTCCACAAACTCACCACTTCCACTGAACTAGCCATCCAGGCTAAAGATACAAAGCCAGTCACCTTACCCCCTGAATATGAAGAATTTAAGGAAGCATTCTCTGAAAATGCTGCTCACTGACTCCCCCCATCCTGATCTTACAACTATGAGATTAACCTCAATGAAACCTTCATCCCCAAAATAGCCAAAATCTATCCTCTTACCCCTGAAGAGAAGATTGCAGCTGAGGAATTCATTGAGGAAAATCTCAAATCAGGAAAGATTTGTCCTTCAAAATCTCCACAAGCTTCCCCTTTTTTCCTCATAAAGAAAAAGGATGGAGGACTTTGCCCTTGCCAGGACTACTGATATCTCAACAAACATACAATCAAAGATGCCTACCCCTTACCTCTAATCTCAGATCTCATCAACAAGCTCAAAGACACTAAGGTCTTTACCAAGTTCAATGTCCGATGGGGCTACAACAATGTCAGAATCAAAGACAGTCACCAATGGAAGGCAGCATTCATCACCCACATAGGTCTCTTTGAACCTACAGTCATGTTTTTCAGACAATCAAATCCCCCCCCTACTTTCCAATGCTTTATGAATGACTCATTTAGAGATATGATGATTGCCAAAGGATGGTTAATCATCTATATGGATGATCTCCTGATTTTCTGCCCTGATCACAAAACTCATACAGAGTACACTCATCACATTCTCCAACAAATAACAGAACTGGAACTCCACCTCAAATTAGAAAAATGCAAATTTGCCACCTCAGAAGTAGAATACCTGGGAATGATCATTAAACCATCTACTCCTTTGCAATGGACCCAGTCAAACTAGCTTGCATCCAGAAATGGCCATTCTGGCCAAAGTAAAGGATGTTCAATCATTCCTAGGTTTCATGAACTTTTATTGACAATTTATCTCCAATTATTCCAACCTCACATGACCTCTCTTGGACTTGACACAGAAAAACCAGACTTGGAACTGGTCCCCTGAATGTAACAAGGCCTTCCACAACCTGAAGATCAAGTTTCTCAAACAACCCATCCTCCAATTCCCTGATCTTAGTAAACCCTTTGCCATCACCACCAATGCCTCCAAATATGCCTCTGGAGGAATTCTCCTTCAAACTGATGGGAATGGTGATTGGAAACCTTGTTCATGCCTCTCCCAGTCCTTCTCTCCTGCAGAATGCAACTATGACATTTATGATCATGAACTCCTAGCTATCATCTGCACCTTTAAAATGTGGAAACACTACCCTCAAGGACATTCCACCCCTATTCAAGTCTTCACTGATCACAAGAACTTTACTTACTTCAAACAACCACAAAATCTTAACCAATGACAAGCCAGATGGCTTTTAGATCTAGCCAACTTCGACCTTTGACTAATTCATGTTGCTGGAAAAGATTTAGCTGGTCCCAATGCCCTTTCTTGATGACCTGATCTTATCCCTAACAATGAACAGGACAATCATGATGTTACCCTTCTGCCACCTTCACTATTTGTCAATATGATTGACACTACCCTCACCAACAAACTCCAATCTGTTACGATTGGTGATAACCCCCTATCTTTTCTTTCCTTGTTACATAATAATCTGTCACAGTCTTCTTTTGATTCTTTCACTATGCAACATGGTAACATTGATATCCCTTCACATTCTAGACTTTACCATGTCTATTTATGCTTACTATCTATTTTTACTTAGAGATCCCTGATAGATTTCCTATGCATTCCCACTTGCGCAGCCTGCACTATTTATTCCTTTATTTCCCATCATCACTCATAGCCTCTGATTGCAGCTCCTTTGCATAGAGTAGCATAGCTCTATACTTAGTTTATGCAGCCCCATGGCTGTCTGTTGACTCTTAGTGACTCAGTATGACTAGCACTACTTAGTATAAATACTAGACAAACATGTACAGTAATGCTAAGCAATTCCTACCTTAGGTTTTTGCCTTCACACCCAAAGTCCTCTTCTGAGTTCATCCCTAAAGTTGGCCTTAGTGCCTCCTCCTCATCGTCCTTAGTCTCCAACCACCCAGAACCTCTGTGATCCTTCTGGGAGATCCTTGACATCATCTGACATAACCACCAACCTTTGTCCACCAGAACTCTTGACCTTCATCTCCGGAGTCCCTGACTTATGTCAATATGTTACCCCCAGCCCCTGTCCTTGACCTAGGCGATTACTGCTAGGTCTACACTTGTTCCTACCCGGACCAAGTGTAACACAATCTTCCTCCACCACTGACCTGCTCATCCTCAACTCCCTCCAAAACCTAGATGGTGAAGTCCCATCCCAACTTTGTTCCAGACTCTTTGACTGGAAATACGATGCCAGTATTCTCACTTACCAAAACTGGGTTTACATTCCTAATGATCAGGAACTTCACCAATCCATTGTGGCATGCCACCACTTCCATGCCTCAGCTGGACACCCCAGCTATCTCAAAACTCACCAACTCATTGCCTCAGAATTTTGATGGCTGGGTCTTGCCACTTTCATTTGAAAATATGTGGAAGATTGCATTCACTGCCAACACACCAAGGCTGATACTCACCCCACTGCTCCACCCCCACTTCCCATCCCCTCCAAATCCTTCTGTCCTTTCCAACAAATCCCCTGCAATCCCATCACTGACTTACCCCTCTCTGATGGCTTTGACTACTTATTGGTCATGGTTGACCACAGACTTATAAAGTGGGTAATTTTGTGCCCAACCAAGAAAACTGCCACAGCCAAGAGAATTGCCACCCTCTTCCTCAACAAAGTTTGGAAACAGTTTGGTCTCTATGACAATATTCTCTTGGATTGTGGACTGCAATTTGCATCAGCCTTTGCCAAAGAACTCAAAAAACCCCTTGGTTACAATCTTTCTGTTATGATTCATGATTCACCCCTATCTTTTCTTTCCACTTTACATATTAACCTCTCTCAGTCTTCTTTTGATTCTATCTCTATGTGACATGGTAACATTGATATCCCTTCATGTTCTAGACTAAACCATGTCTATTTATGCTTACTATCTATTTTTACATAGAGATCTCTAAACCATTTCCTATGCATTCCCACTTGCACAGCCCATGCTATTTATTATTCTCATTTCTCACCATCACTTGTATAGCCTCTGATCACAGCACCTTCACACAGACTTGCATAGGACTATACTTAGTTTCATGTAGCCTCATGGCTATTCATTGACTCCAGGTGACTCAGTATGACTGGCACCTTCTAGTATAAATACTCATCACTCATGTACAGTAAACCTTAAGCAATTCCTACCTTAGGTTTTCACCTTCAAAAAAACCCTCAGTCCTCCTCAGAGTTGTCTCCTAAAGCTAGGCCTTAGTGCCTCCTCATCATTGTCCAATTGTCCTTACCCCCCCCCCCTCCCAGAACCTCAGCAACCCTTCTGGCAGACCCTTGATGTCATCTGACATAATCCTTAGCCTCCATCCACCAGAACCATTGCCCCTTTATCTCCAAAGTCCCTGACTTACATCAATACATAACCATTGACCCCTGTCCTTGACCTAGGCAATTATCATTAGGTCTATGCTTCTCCTTACCTGGGCCAAGTGTAACAAAAGGGATTGCTTCTCTTCAATAGGACTACTCTCTAGTAGATCCCACCATTTCCCACCAGTGCCCCAGAAACCCTAGGCCTTCAGGCAACCTTTGCACCCCAGAATCATGCTTCCTTCAGGAATGCATTCAAGAAACCTACCCCTCAGACTCAGATTCATCACACCACCTCACCCCAGTATCCACAGATGTAGAAGATGAGGACCTCCACATCCCCACCCACGAAAACCCATTAGACACCCACCTCTCCCACAAGCTCTCCACCCAGCTATCCCTTAACAGAGTACCAACACCACCCTCCCCCCTCACACTCTCACAACACATCCACTTCACTGGAGGAACCATCCCATCTACCATTGCTCCTACCCCAGTTCCACACCTCCAGATTCTATCCCTGTTTCTCCCACCCACAGAACCCTCCTCTCCAGCACCCCTCCGAAACCCATTGAACTCCGCATTGCCCCACCTGATCACTTTGATGGCAACTATGCCACAGCCAAAGCATGGCTATCCTCCATTGCATTCTACTTTATGGTCAATGGCAATGTCTACAACACAGATGCCAAACAAGTTGCCTACACCCTGTCTTACATGACTAAAGGCTCTGCTGCCACTTGGGCAGCTACCTTCTGCATCAAAAGCCTCATGAACCCTAACCCTGCAAATACCACCTGGGCCCCCAAGCTTGAATGGGCCACATTCAAAAAGGACTTCAAGGACACTTTCTACCACCATGACAGCAAAGCTGTATCCATCACCACATTCAACACATTGCACATGAGAGGAAACTATATGGCAGATCTCACCTGATATATCACTGAATTCAGAAATCACATTCAGATCTCTGAAATTTTAGATGAAAATGTCCTAATTGGATATTTTGCTGCCAGTATTATGGTAAATCTCATGAAACGAATCATGTCCTTGGACACTGTATCAACCAAGATTGAGGATTGGTACAATAAAGCAGTCCACTTCCTTAGCCAATTCCAAAAAGCCAATGACATTGCACAATCCAGTTGTAACCCCTCCCACACCCCTTACTGTTCCTTCCAATCCCACAATCACCCCATATGTGACCCAAACAATATGGACATTGACACCATCCAAATCAGGAAATTAACCCTGGAAGAACACAAGTGATGCTTTGAAAAAGGGTTATGCCTTCAATGCCACCAACCTGGGCATAATGTCAACAAATGCACCAAGTACCCTAGCTGCCCCATTCCCAAAAATTTTCACAAAATTACCACCACCACTTCCATTGAAGAACTTAAAGAATGTGACAATGATGACATGGAAGTAAACTGTGTCTCAGGTTTTTAGAGAGGAGGCCCAACCTGTTGCAAGTATGTGTGTTACATACATGGGAAGGTCTCTCACATACCTGGGTTGGTTGGGCTTGAGAAGCTTACAATGGGTGATGGTGGTATTGAGTAAAGAATTGATTAGAACTCAGCTCTGCTGAGTCCAAAAGTAAATACATGTGATGTGTGAACTAATTACTATGTATGTAACACAGAGTCCATTCAACACTCCCCCTTGCTAAGTATATGGTAGATACATAAAGCATTAAAATGGAGGGCAGTACTTTTACTTGGTGGAGTTAAACTCCAGTCCGAGCTGGGAGCAGAATTCATTGAACTTGACACATCCAAGGTTCTTGGTGAACATATTGGCAGGATTGTCAGTCCCAGGGATATAGAAAAGCTCCACTAGCTTGTGGACCATGACTGCATCGCAGATAAAATGGTATTTCACACGAATGTGTTTGTTGCACTTTTCAGTCACAGGGTTTTGCACAATGAATAAACTACCCTGGTTGTTGCCACAGATGGGGATAGGTTTCAGCTTGTAGCTGAGCTCACCCATCATCTCATGGATCCACATGCATTGATGCAAGCAATCGCTCAGGGCCATATATTCTGCTTCGGTGGAAGAGACAGCAGTGGTTTTTTGTAAGTGTGAATTCCACAAAAACACACCATTGGCCATCTTAAGATAGAAGCCAGTTTGAGAGTGCATGGTATTAACGTCCTGCGCCCAATCCAAATTGGTACAGGCAAGAATGCCTTTTCCAGAGGAACCATTATACAATAGGGAGTAATCCCTGGTTCCAATAAGGTACCGGCAGATGTACAGAGCTCTGTCAAGATGTTCCTGCGATGGGTTGGCTGACATGTGTGCTAGTTGGGTAACCGCATACACGATGTCTGGACAGGTGCCAATCATAAGATACAGCAACAAGCCGATCACAGTCTGAAAATGCATCTGTAATTCATGTTGGACCGGTGCATCATTCTTCACTGGGTAATAACCCTGTGGGAGAGGGGTAGGTGCAGATTTGGCATTGGTCATGCTGCATTGTTTGAGCACCTTGTCGAGGTAATCCTTTTGGTCAATTTGGATGTTATGACCTTCTCAATGAATGTTCATTCAGAGGAATTCAGATGGCTCTCCGAGATCATGACATTCCCACTTCTTCATGAATGCAGCCTTGATCTTG
>JBBPLE010000877.1:0-11754 GCA_038089675.1 Boletales sp. KT-2023b
TTGTCTTCGTAACCAGTCCCCGACAAGTGCTGTCGAGGTGCTCGAACAAGGTCGCGCTCTCTCTTGGAATCAGCTCGCTCGCCTCCGTTCCCCACTTGATGATGTCGTCGCATCTGGCGAAGAAGGGGGGACATTGGCAGATGACTATACCCGTCTGACCTCACTCATTCGTGATGCTCTCAGCTCTGCTGGTGGAGACCAACATGATCGTGTTTGGCAGTTAAACGTGAAATTGGCAGGGACAGTATCGAGGATCCGCGGGTTGCCTGGTCTTTCTTGGTATCTTCTCCCCTCGCTTTTCCTCGACCTCCGATGTGCGACCAGTGATGGACCAGTGATCATCGTGAATGCGAGCCAGTACGGCTGCGACGCCCTCGTTGTGTCTGTTAACAGTGATCCTATCCACATCCCGTTGTCGGTCACACAGGAGGATGTTCGACTACTGGTGTCTACCCTCGGTAAATTAACCAAGTGGGCAAAAAAAGATGAAATCACGACAGACTTGCAAGCATTCTTGCGAGACCTTTGGGACCAGGTTGTTTCCCCCATCGCCGATCGCCTCCATTCCAAACTCGCATACCCCGTTCGATCCCGCGTCTGGTGGTGTCCTACTGCCGAGTTCTCTCTTCTGCCGCTGCACGCTGCTGCGCCGTATAGGAAGGACCAGAAAGGATTCTCGGATTTGTACATCTCATCGTACACTCCCACCCTGAGCGCCCTCATTCAGGCTCGGCAATCCACATTCTCGGCATCTGCATCCAACCGGAAACGTTTCGTTGCTGTCGGACAAGCGAACGCGAGAGGAACCAATAAGCTCGAGTCGGTCGGGACGGAACTGGCCAACCTCGCACGGCGGTTGGACGGTCTTACCACGTTCACCTCGATCGAGGGACAAGATTCGTCGATTTCGAGGGTGACAGAGGAACTGGAAAAGAACGAGTGGGTACATCTCGCCTGTCATGGACTCTCAGACAGGAGTCATCCGTTCGAGTCCGCGTTCGCGCTCCAAGACGGACGGCTGACGATCCAGCGGATCAGCCAATTGGACTTGAAGCATGCTGAATTCGCGTACCTGTCGGCCTGCCACACGACGGTCGGATACGAAGAGAGTCCGGACGAGTCGCTTCATCTGGCGGCTGCGATGCAGTTTGCCGGGTTTCGATCGGTGATTGGGACGATGTGGGCGGTGGATGATGCGCAGGCGAACAAGATCACGTCCGAGTTTTACAAGCATATGGCAGACAAGTCGGGTCGGTTAGATCATACGCGTGCAGCGTATGCGATGTGGAGGACGACGAGGTCGGTCAGGGTGCCCCTCGATCAACGGATTCTCTACGTGCACATTGGTGCCTAGTCGTTCCCTGCATACGCTGTCTCGCTTCTTATTCCTCATTGTGGATTTACTCTCTACCATGTTATTATTCGCTTTACGAGCTCATGTCGATGATATCACGTTTTGCTAGCTCATAGTTTAGATACGATCTAACCAGTTGGACATTATCGCTGAACGAACGAAAATCCTGGATGAAATAGCCCAAGGTACATCTACCTCAGGCCAATCTGTCATGCACACATATCCTCAACTTCGTCCCGCGCATGTGTGCGTCGTGTCGATTGTGGACGTTCAGGCGCCGCGCTGTCCTCCCCCCCTTCCTCGGTTTCGGGCGTAGGTGACAGTACCAACGTTTTACGCGTCGGTATTCAGAAGCATTCACAACACATCCGGAAAACGCACATCGTCGCGTCGCCTTTTTTCGCGCCGCCTTCTTGCCCTCGAGTCCCTCGACCCGCCTATCAAACGCCTCGTCCTCGTCCTGTTGTTGATGCGCCTCCAACACCGCCTCAACCTCGCGCAGCTGCTCGGCGCGTGTCGCCCGCGATTTAGCCAGGATGTCGCTCAGGTGTACAAACACGCCTCGCGCATGCAGCTTCACCGAGCACTCTGACCCGAATGCCAGAAGCCCGAGACAGAACGCAATGTTGCGTCACTGCGCGCGTCCTCAGTTAGCTAACAAGGTTGGCAGAGCTTGTCCACGTTTTCCTGTTTTTTTTTGTCACCATGAGCTCGTGCACGTAAAGACACACCGGACACACTTTGTGAAGAAAATGTAGTGTGTCGTACTCTGAACTGTTCCTCCGTCCACGGTGTGCCCGGTCGAGGACAAGTGGTTCATAACCGTACTGGATGTGAGTCAAGGAAACACATGGGCGCACGAACACACCATTAGGTACACTATCGCAGATCGTATCGTCCTTGGCCGACAGCCTGGTGGAAAATCAGCCGTGTGAAATTTGACATGTGCGACTCTTTGTCTTCCAAACACTTGGTCATCTCACCCAGCTGATCCTTGACCTTGATCACCTCGAGGATCAGATGGGTGACTACCAGCAACGTATTCTTCACTAAATCGGTGCTTGACAGAACAGTTCGTTCGAGTTCTCGTCAATAATGTTGCTAAAATTGCCACGTCGCCGAGCGTGATCACCCTGTTGCTCTGGATGCTCGCGTCCTAGGATGCGAAAGAGCAAGGAGTGGTGTTGATCGCAGAACTGGGAAATCCAGAAGAACTTGGCACAGGCGAGCGTCGCCGTCGCACGGACCATACAGTTCTGCTCACCCATGAACGATCGTTTGCATCAAAAACAAAATATCCTACCTTGACCTTGTGTACACTTTCGTAGACGTGGATGAACAGCGGGTCCTAGAGCGCCAACGAAGGGTGGGAACCACACGAGAGTTCGGTTCGCGCACCGGCGTATCAATCCGCTTTCCAGCCTCAGACGCTCCCAGCGACCTGATTGAGCCACTGCACTTCTTTACCCCTGATGCTCGAACGCAGGCCCGCTGCCAGTCTCCCGCTAATCCCATGCATGAGCCCTCCCGTCCAAAAAAAAAACATCGTGATACACACCTAGTTCCGTTTTACCCTTTTACCGCTGCAATTCGCGTTTTACGAATTCGAGAAAGACGATATGTTTAATCCGACTTACCCGGGGACGAACAAGAGTCAATAGAGGCGAAACACGCCAACTAATGGCTGCCGCACCCTGCGTCGACATCTGCGACAACGACACGTGCGATGGGGCGCCCGCCAAACCCCGATCCTGACCCCAATGCTAGCGACTCTATATCCCCGTCCATCACAACAAGATCCAGTTCTTCCTGGTCCACATGCACTGGCGCAATCCGATGACAGTAGCGGGGTGTATTACCTGCGCGTAAATCGCAAATGCGCGCCGTGTCAAACCACCCACGCGCATCATTTTTTGCACCGACACGGGCGTTCGATCGCGTGTTGCACCTTTTGAACACCGGGTTGTTCATCTTCACCTGGAGTGTCTTGTCTAAGAGGAAACCCGTTCGGTGCGTGATCAATAGTGGATGTGTGGAGCAAGAGATGAACTTACCCTTGACTTTTTACGTGCCGCCGTCCAGCCATTGAACCGCAACGCAAGCATAGCGCGCGAGCGTCAGATCGGCCTAGGAAGAGTCAGCAGACAGTGTCAGAGGAGATGACAACGGCATGCAACGTTACTCCCAGGACACAACCCCACTCTGAACAATATGTCCACCTTTTCAGATACGACACTCTATTTTGGTTTTGCCACGATCGCACCGCGGCATTGGAAGTGATTTTGAAGAACCTGATTAAGGACATGAGTGGCTAAGTCGTCAACGGTAAAAAAAAAAATGCGTACCACTGTAGACCTGCAGAAGTTCATTTGGTAAATAGGACTTCATTGTAATCACCTGTCTCTTGAACGAAGGTGAGACTCGGAAGCAGTCTACAATTCTCCTCGATGGTGTTTGCATTTACATTGATGTGCGGAACGCACTACGGGGGTCATGTCACCCCGCCCCACGGTACGCCTGACACCACGCGTAGAGAGATAGTCTTCAGTGACGCCGGGATCCTGCAGATGTGAGCGTGGTACTGCAGTCCGGTGCGGGGATTGGTACAGGATGCCTGTGTATCGTATGGGCGCCGTCTCCAAAGAGATGTGCTAACATACGTCGAGACCAGTCATGTGGCAATAGTGGGGTAGGAAGGCGGAACTTCGAGGGTGATGTCTAGGCAGGTGTGAGCGCGGCCGCGGATCGTGGTATGACGCGTACAGGTGGGCACGTCCTCGTACGGGATGCAGATGTCCTCGCAGCCGAGGTCCATGTGCCGCGTGTGGTGCGTTTACGTTCGCGTTCATGCCCGAGGCTGGTCTTGAGGTTTTTTGCCTGACAGGAGCCGTTCTTGGGATACGTGCTCGATTTGAGCGGGCGGGGATGGAGGTGTCTGCAACGTCTGGTGGCGGTGAGTTCTAACTTTTCGGCGTCTGAGTCCCGACTCCGACTCGAAGTTTTTTCCTCGGTGATGACTTTGGGTGGCATTTCGAGTGCCTTCTCTCTGCCACGCGATGGACGGGTGTTTTCGAGCGACGTGGCGAGGCGGGTGAGGACAGCGTTGACGTGCGGTCGATGTCGGGTGCGCAAGACCAAGGTCACGGTCCGTCGCGCATTGCATCTTTTTTTGGAGGCAGTTGGGCTCACTTGGACTAGACGATGACTTGGACAGGTGCATGCACGACATATACGATCTGGAACTGGGCACCCTCATGTAACTCGAACATGACTTGAACACTCGCACACAGTATAGACCGACGTGTCAGCCGTCAGTGCGAGAACTGCGTGTAAGCTGCATTGTCTCCTACACCACATACACCCCATGGATATCACCCAACCGACCTGGGTCGGCCACATATGCTTGTAAAACACCAACGTGTTGTTCGTTTGCCCAGCGTCCACCGCCCCCATCATCATCCCAATTGTCAAACGAAACCCGTTCGTCCCTTTGTCCCTTTTGGCGCGCTTGGTCAATGTATTGAGCCTAGACATCAATCTTCAAACATCCTCCTTGGTGATTGACAACGGAATGTGGACGAGATCACTGTCCGCGCTAGTAACTCCTTATTGGTGCTTCATGACGGGTGAACAACTCGCTGAGACACCCCCAATGTAGCACTACGAGCACCGACGGCAGCAGAGTGCACCGGTAGTGCGGCAGGAGGCAGGCGTGATGGTGATGGTGGACAGCCACACGTTTTTGGTGCTCGATTGGCGGTTGCAGGGAATACCCTGGGAGAGGGCGCCGGTGTTGCAGTGCGTGAGTCGAATACTGAGCGTGTCATTTTTGGGAGATCGGATGGGAGGTGAGACATGTGTGGACGGACGGGAGACGTACTATGTGCTGAATCCGAGCAGGGACCTGACAGGGATGGAGGCGCGGTTCCCGGACCGGCTGAGGCGGGCAGGATGGGAGGGGAAGGGGATCGTGGAGCATGCACCGGACGGGCAGGGGGTGCTGGGTGCACTGTCGTGCAAGGCGTTGGTGATGTGCATGTTCCGGACGTGCACGAGCGTGTGTGCTGACCTACATCCAGCTACTTTGGGCACGGGGGCGGTGAGCACTACGTGTGGTCGCACAAAATACGGCATCTGCGGCGGTTGCTGCGACGATGCTGTGGGGGTGCTCGTCGGGTGCGTTGCGGGAGATGGGCTAATTTGACCGGGCGGGCACGCCGTATTACTACATGGTGGTAGGCTGGTAAGTGTATGTCGATGTGGTCTAACAGTATACAGGGGCTAATATTAGATGTGAGACGTGACCGACCGAGACATTGACCGGTTTGCTCAGGCGGTCTTTTCCAAGGTAGGCAAAGGGTGGCCGATCATACACTCCGTAGCAAATACAGTACACTCGGCGTGTAAATTGGGAGCGCGCCTGTCGTGTACGGAATGCCGTTGTATCTGTGACCAGCACAGCCACACGTTACCCGACGTGTCTTAAAATGCACGTCGACCCTACTCGTCACCATCACCGCCAGCGAGCATTAAAGACGCAAAGCTGTACCACACATCGACTGATACCCTGCCGACGGATGTGCCACGACCACCATGATGCAACACCACCGGTGGCCACATTCGCCCCGTGCGCTCTGCACTCCAGCCAGGCCGCGAGACCGCCATCGAGGACGACATTCAGCTCCAGGCTGAGCAGATACGCCGCGAGCGCAAGCGCACAAAGGCCCAAAAGCATGCCGAGGGGCACTCATTCGACGACAACAAGGTCCTCGTGGGGAACCTCATTGGCGAGGACCATGTCAACTACGTCCTCATGTACCATATGCTCACGGGCATTCACATTGCGGTCCGTCTGCGTGCCGTTATGTCCAGTCTAGCTCACCTCTATCAGGCACCCCGGTGCCAGGCCAAGATTAAATGACCACTGACCGACCAAGATTTTACAGCACGACATGACATGCAAGCTCCTCGTCTTTTTCTCCATGCACTCTGACTTTTTACAGCATCGGAAACGAACTCACACCATCGGCAAAGAATGAATTCAAGTTTAATGGTCATTGTCCCTGGGTGTTTCGTAAGCTGTGCGAAGACGATTTTCACCTCGACCCCGCAGACTATCTCCTTTCCCTCACCGCAAAGTATATTCTCTCCGAATTTGGCTCTCCCGGCAAGTCCGGCTCATTTTTTATTTATTTCTCCCGTGACTGTCGATTCATCATCAAGACGATCCGCTACTCGGAGCGCAAGGACTTCTTGTCCATCCTGAAGGCCTATTATGTCCATGTCAAGTCCAACCCCCACGCCCTCCTCTCTCGCTTTTATGGCCTCCATTGTGTCAAGCTTCCCAGGGGTCACAAGATCCACTTTGTGATCACGAACAACCTCTTTCCGCCCCAAAAGGACATTCACGAAACGTACGACCTCAGTCGGCCGCGGGTATTCGGAGGAAAAGGCGCAAAAGAATCCCCGTGCAGTCCTCAAGGACCTGAACTGGATCAACCGCAACAAGTTGCTCGAGCTCGGCCCGGAGAAGCGTGCGCTCTTGACCGAACAGCTGCGTCGCGATGCTGCCATTTTGCGCTCGGTGCATGTCATGGACTATAGCCTCCTTGTTGGGGTACACCTCGTCAAGCGGGGCAACCGAGATCGTGTGCGGAGAAACACCCTCAAGGTGTTTTCGGTGCGTGGTAAAACGTCTTGTTGAGCAATTCTGACGCACCTGGGCACAGCCTTCCGTCCCTGCCATTCGCCGCAAGAACACGCAGCACAAGGGGGCCAGGTCCCCTGAGGCAATGGCCATGAAACGTGCTATGCGTGAATCCGATCCGAAGCGCCTCGGCGCAGACACGTTTGACTTGCCTGAAAAAGACTGAGGCGATCGCAGTGCATTCTTGTTTTACCAGGACAAGGGCGGGTTGCAAGCGACGGACGAGGCGAACCAGCCGATGGATGTACTGTACTATCTCGGCATCATTGACATCCTCGCGCCTTATTCATCAGTGAAGCAGCTCGAGCACTTTTGGAAAGGGTTGTCTGCGGATCGGGTGCATGCAACGGGTTGGGTTGTCGTTTTGTCTGACAGCGTTGTAGCACAAGATCAGTCCGGTTCCGCCACAAGAATATGCCGATCGGTTCTTCGCATTCATGAGGGCGATCATGCGGGGCGGTGGGGGTGGTGGCTGGTTCAAGGCCGAGTAGCGTATACCATCATGTCTCGATTCTCTGGACTCTTTCGTCTGTTGATATTTATTTCTCACCGCACACTCCATTGGATTTCTAGATGTCTTTTTTTAATCCTTGGTCGAGAGGACATACCGACTCGTCCTGTGCTTTTTTGTGGGCTTTATAATTGTGTACTTGGTTTCTTGCACTTTCAAGTTCTGGACCCACTCATCTTTGTGTTTATCACGCTCATTACAGTATACTACGTTTTCTTTTCATACATGGATGGGTACAAATGGACGACGGGTATCCCGTATGTGTCTGTCTGTATGTATCCACAGGCGCTTGTCAAGTTCGATCGCGGACGCAAACACGCGGACACGACCTTTTTGGCCTCGTTGTCTCAGACGCACAACATAACATCTTTCGCACTAACCACCACGTTCCAACGACTTCGATTTTTGCCCCGACAATCCTGAGGCTCACAAGGTCGACGACTAGATTGAGCAAGTGACGCAGTCAACTGTTCAAGAACTGCTCCAGTGCACCCACAGGTTAGCCCCACCATGGTATGTCCCGGCAGATCTCGTTAGGTTTCCAGCCTCGTCGATTCAACGACCAGGACGAACAAGTGACGCAGCCAACGGTTGAAGAACTGTTTTCGCGCGCATATTCGCTTGGCGACGAGTTCAAGCAAGGCGCCGAAGTGCGTTGCATCGAGGAGGCGATCGCCCTTGATCGTGAAGCCCTCGCGATGTGCACCCGTGGCCACCCCCGGCGACCTTATAGTTTGAGCCAGCTTTCATACCATCTCCGGCTTCGGTATGAACAATTCGGAGGAATGGAGACCATCGGGGAAGCTATCCTCCTTGAACGGGAGGCTCTGGGGCTTCGTCCTCCAGGAAACAAGGACCGATCCACCTCTTTGTATCGCCTCGCGATTCGCCTCCATACTCGGCATGAACAGCTCGGCCAAGCTGAGGATCTTAGTGAGGCCATTGACCTCAACAAACAGGCTCTGTTGCTTTGTCCGCCGGGGCACCCGATTCGGTCGTGTATTATGTGCAACCTCTCTGGTTGCCTTGCGGATCGATACGCGCAGCTGGGTGGTGTGGATGATCTCAGTGAGGCCATTGACTTTGCGAGAGAGTATCTGAAGCTTCGCCCACCTGGGCATCCAAAAAGGTCGATCTCCTTGAACAACCTTGCGATTCGTCTCAACGATCGGTACCTGCTGCTGGGTGGACTGCAGGATCTCAGTGAGGCCATTGGCCTCCACAAAGAGGCATTGAAGCTTCATCCACCAGGGCACCCATTGCGGTCATTGTCTTTGAACAACCTCGCAATTTGTCTCAACGATCGGTACCAGAAGCTTAGTACGATAGAAGACCTCAGCGAGGCGATTAACCTCCATAGAGAGGCTTTGAAGCTTCGTCCACCAGGGCACCCATTGCGGTCAAAGTCTTTAAACAACCTTGCAGTTTGTCTTGCCGATCGGTACTGGAAGCTGGGTGCAATGGAAGACCTCAGCGAGGCCGTTGACCTCTATAGAGAGGCCGTGAAGCTTTGTCCACCAGGGCACCCACTCTGGTCATTGTCTTTAAACAACCTCACAAATTGTCTTGCCGATCAGTACCAGCAGGTCGCACTTTTTGTTCAGTTCATTGCATTTTGTGCTCATCATTTTTTTAATGTAGCTCCGCAAAGAAGACGACAAGGAGGAAATGTTTTCTCTTTACAACGAGCTCACCTACCACATACAATCGGTATCCTCTAACGATCTCTCTGCTGCGAGAGCTTGGATCGGAGCAGCTGAAAGCTTCCATCACTTTTCAATCATTCTTGCGTATCAGACAGCTCTCCGGTTTCTTGTTCAATACCTTGCCGCGCTCCCATCTTTACCCCAACATCTTGCTGTTCTCAGGGAACAATCAGCATCACTCGCAATTAACGCATTCTCGGCTTGTCTTCGTAACCAGTCCCCGACAAGTGCTGTCGAGGTGCTCGAACAAGGTCGCGCTCTCTCTTGGAACCAGCTCGCTCGCCTCCGTTCCCCACTTGATGATGTCGTCGCATCCGGATCAGAAGGAAAAACATTGGCAGACGACTATGCCCACCTGACTTCACTCATTCGAGAAACGCTCAACTCCGCTGGTGGAGACCAACATGATCGTGTTTGGCAGTTAAACGTGAAACTGGCAGGGACAGTATCGAAGATCCGCGAGTTGCCTGGTCTCTCTCGGTTCCTTCTCCCCTCGCTTTTCCCCGACCTCCGACGTGCAGCCAGTGATGGACCAGTCGTCATCGTGAATGCGAGTCAGTACGGCTGCGACGTTCTCGTTGTCTCTGTTGACAGCGATCCCATCCACGTTCCGTTGATAGTCACTAGAGAGGGTGTTCAAGAGCTGGCGTTCGATCTCGCTGGATTGCTTCGGGTCGCAAAGAGAGAGAATGTCACCAAAGCGCTTCGAATTTTCTTGCGCAGGCTCTGGGACCTCGTCGTTTCCCGCATCGCTGATGCCCTCCTTGCGACATATCCTCCCCGATCCCGTATCTGGTGGTGTCCCACTTCCGACTTTTCTCTCTTGCCTCTCCATGCTGCTGCTCCGTATAGGGATGGCCAGAAGGGCTTCTCTGATTTGTACATTTCGTCCTATACTCCCACGCTGAGTGCTCTCATTCGTGCGAGGCGGCCCACTTCAGCATTGTCAGCATCTCATCGGAAACGGTTCGTTGCCATTGGCCAAGCAGATGCACCTGGGACAAGCAAGCTACATACCGTCGGTACCGAATTGGCGAACATCGGACAGCGGATGGATGGTCTCACGACGTTCACATCCGTCGAGGGTCAAGCGTCGTGTATCTCCAGGGTCATGGACGAGCTGAACAAGAATGCGTGGGTACATATTGCCTGCCACGGGCTCGCGAAGAGGAGACAACCGTTCGAGTCCGCGTTCGCACTCCAAGACGGACGGTTGACGATTCAACGGATCATGCAATGCGATCTGCAGCACGCCGAGTTTGCATACCTTTCTGCTTGCCACACGACAGTCGGAGACGAAGAGAGTCCGGACGAGTCGCTCCATCTGGCGGCTGCGATGCAGTTTGCTGGGTTTCGATCGGTGATTGGCACGATGTGGGCGGTGGACGATGCGCAGACGGACAAGATCACGTCCGTGTTTTACAAGCATATGATGGACGACGAGGGTCGGTTGGATCATACGCGAGCAGCATATGCGTTGTGGAAGACGACGAGGTCGGTCAAGGTGCCCCTCGATCAACGGATTCTCTACGTGCATATTGGTGCCTAGTGTCGTTCCCTGCATATGCTTTGTCTCTCTTCATATTTTTCGTTGTGGAATTGCTCTCCATCATGCTATTATTCACTTTACAAGCTCATGTCGATGATATCACGTTTTCCTAGCCCATAGTTTAGATGCGATCTAACCAGTTGGACATTATCGCTGAACGAACAAAAATTCTGTATGAAATAGCCCAAGGTACATCTACCTCAGGGCAATCTGTCACCCACACATATCCTCGACCCCGCCCCACCCATGTGTGCGTCGTGTCGACTGCGGACGTTCAGGTGTCGCACTGTCCTCCTCCCCTATGGCGGTCAAACTGCACATTAATTACGCGCACAATTTGGGGGTAGCGCACACGCAATTTGGGATTTGGTTTTGTGCGCATGCAGTTTGAGGTTCGGAATGGTGCGCACGCAACTTGAGATTCACAGTGGTGCGCACGCAATTTTGGAGGTTGTATCGCGCACGCACAATTAACTTAGGGTTCCAGGGACTAGAAATAATCTGGGCACCGTGACATTCAAAAACTGACCACCGCTAGGTAGTACTTGGACCGACCATATGTGTTTACGCTCGCAAAATGTATCGTACGGAAACTGAAGTCATTAGCAGATAGGATGGACTGGGATGGGATAAATTGGGTAACTTGCATCAGTAATTTCACACTGATCTTTTTTTGGCTAAATTTGGCTTAATCAGCTTATAGTTCACCGGAAGCATGAAAAGTCGGCAAGCCAATAAGATGTGCGACTCTGGCCATACTTATTCTGCTCACCGTCTTAATGAACTTGTGCAACTTTACAAAAGAATGAAAAAATGGCATTAGCAAGATTAACTAGTTAGACACAAAAAGTCAATTAAGTGCTAATCCGACGCTAGTGCTCTCGATGCTGGGGTTGGCGACCTGACAGATCCGCGCTGCTTGCGAGC
>JBBPLE010000879.1:0-10105 GCA_038089675.1 Boletales sp. KT-2023b
GTTCTATCTTCACTTCGCTTAGTCACCAACCTCCCATGACCTTCCATTACCTTCTATCTTTCGCAGTACTTAAGCCGTCGTCTTACTCAATGTAACCCCAGCTTAGTCCTGCTCAATTCTACCTTGATCACTTTGAACCCTTGACCCCTCTCGTCGACTCATCATCAGACAATTCCCTTGAACCTCTCGTCGACTCATTGTCGGATGACCCCTTGATCCCCTCATCGACTCATTGTCAGATGACCCCTTGATCCCCTCGTCAACTCATCATTGGACAACCCCTTGATCCCCTCGTCAACTCATCGTCAGACAACTCCTTGATCTCTTCGTCGACTAATTGTCGGACGACCCCTTTGACTATTTGGCAAGCCCTCTTGACCGAATCATCCAAATCTCTTGACCCTCTGATAGTTCTTTGAGCCTACGCTCATTCCTACCCGGACCAAGCATAACAGTATGTTTGTTGATGTAGCGATAGTCTTGGCAGGGTCGAAGGCCACTGTCCTTCTTTTTAATGAAGAAGAAGGGGGAGGCTTGAGGAGAATTGGATGGGCAAATTTTCCCTGCTTTGAGGTTCTCGTTGAGGAATGCATCGGTAGTGGCTTTTTCGTCAGGGGAGAGGGGATAGATTTTGCCAATTTTTGGGGTGAAAGAGTCGTCAAGATTGATCTCATGGTCATTGGGTTGGTTAGGAGGAATGTGGTTGGTTGCTTCTTTCGAGAAAACTGAGGCAAAGGACAAGTATTCAGGTGGGAGAGTTGCCTTTGGTTTGGCTTTTTCAGCAGCCATAGCTAGCTCAGTGGCAGTAGTAATTTTAGCGATGGTGGCAGAGGGGATAAAGCGAGATCCACAGTGCATGATCCAATTGATGATTTGGTTGTCATTGGCCCGTTGGAGGTATCGGGCTTCAGTGTCTTTCTCCAAGTAGTCATAGAGTCATTCGTCCCAGACGGAGTTGATTTGTACATGTCGGGGTGGGCAAGGGATTGGTGTCTGGGGTTTAGGAGTTGGTTTAACACTATTGTAATACAGCTCCTGGGATTGATCAGAGTTGAGGGAGATGGACAGCTCTCGCTTGGTCCAGTCGATGGTAGGATTGGCTTGCCTAAGCCAGGGGAGTCCAAGGATTACATTCTCCTTTCCACAGTTTAGGATGTAGAACGTGACACGGTGCATGAGTTGTCTGATATGGACATAGAGTGTGGTGGAAAAACGGATAAGACTATTCTTGTTCGAGGATTGGTCGACGTTTTTGACAGCAATGGGGGAGGGGAGTTGTTCTTTCGGGAGACGATGTTTTTGAACAAAGTCCCAATCGATGCAAGAGATTTGTGCTCCAGAGTCAATGAGAGCACAGGTTCCAACAGCTTTTAGGTGCAACGGTTTGACGATTTTAATGGGGATTTGCATAGACTGTTTGGTAATCGATGATACAAGTACAGGAGCACATGTAAAAGAGGGAGAGCCTTGCGTTGGGGGAGGTCTCCATTCTAAAAATCCTGGTTGGAGGGTATGAAGGAGATTCTTGCTATGGATTCTTCTTTGTCATCGTCCTCAACTTCTACTAGCCTGGGGACTCCTTCGACCTTTCTAACCTTCCTTTCTCCGGTCTTCTTCGGCTGGGAGGGGAAGTTCAGGCAATCACCTGAGAGGTGTCTGGGTTTTTGGCAACGGAAACAGAGTCCTTTAGCAATACAACATTTTCGCTCTTCTGGAGTCAACTTTGACACTTCGATGGCATCAACATCCATAGCGTCAGGGTCTTTCTGGGGGCAGGAGGAAGAGGAGGAGAATGAATGGTAGGGAGGGGTGGTCTTGCCTCGTTTTGCCATGTCGTCAGCTCTTCCCCATTGGGTGAGGAAGTGAGTGGACTTGGCGTACCATTCATCAATTTTTGTGGGGATGGTGTCCATAGACATGATGCAATGCATGAGTTTGGTGTAGATGCCAGTAGAGAAGTATCTGATGAGGACGTTTTGGTCAGTGATCCCACAGATCTGGACATGGTTCCGGAATTCAGAGATCTATTTGGTGAGGTCGGAGAGGGAGGGCTTTCCTTCTATCTTGGTTGAAGAGAGCCAGGTGATGGAGAGGGTGATGGTGTCCTTGTGTTTGAAGGCGGTGTTGAATTCAGTGATAAAGTCTGCATAGGTGCCAAATCCTTTGTTTCCACTGAGAGCGGCTTTTCGAAAGGAGGAGGCCCAGGTAAGGGCAGCTCCCTTAGTCATATATGAGAGAGCAAAGGCAATCTTTTTGGCGTCGGTGGTATAGACCTCTTTGTTGATGAGGAGGTAGGTTTGGACAGAGTCCAACCAGATAGTCGCTTTGATGTAGTCACCATCAAAGTTTTCAGGGGCACCAATGTGAAGCTCGACTGGTTTCAAAGTCATGGTGGAGCGGGGTGGTTGTGGGGGAAGGAAGGGGGGAAGTGGATGTGAGGGGACGAACTGTCAAGGGGGAATGGGAGTGGAGGATGGGGGAGGAAGGAGGAGCAGTCTAGTTATAGTGGGGGTGGGGAGAGGAGGAGTTGGTTCCCTAGGAGAAATGTCTGGGGCAGGGGCGAAGGATTCTTCGTCCGAAGGTTCAGTGGTGGTTTTGTCATTTGACGATTCGGGGGATTCAGAGGGGACTTGGTAAGAGTGTCATAGTGCCCATTCAAGGGCTCCTGGTGTTTGAGGGGAGGAAATGGTGAGAGACTACAGCGATGGTAGCTTGAAAAGAGGAGCTTAGTCCTTTTGTTACACTTGGTCCAGGTAGGAACGAGTGTAGGCTCAAAGAACTAATAGAAAGTCAAAGGTTTGAGGGATTCAGACAAGGGAGGCTTGCTGAATAACAAGGGGGTTGTCTGACGATAAAGTTGACAAAGAGATTCAAAGGTGATCGTTCAACGATGGAGTTGATGAAGAGGTTCTAAGGTAATCGTCCAACGATGGAGTCGACGAAGAGGTTCAAGAGATTCGTCCGACGATAGAGTCAACAAAGGTTTCAAGGGTAATTGTCTGACGATGAGGTCAATGAGGAGTTCAAGGAGGTCAAGGTAGAATTGAGCAGGACTAAGCTAAGGTTACATCGAGTAAGACGGCAGCTTAAGTACTGTGAAGAATAGAAATTAATAGAAGGTCATGGAAGGTTGGTTACTAAGCGAAGTGAAGATAGAACCTTCCATGAGAAATAGAAGCATAGATAACAAGAATAAAAAGTGGGAATGAAAGGTGTGCAATGAACATGTTGTATGTTCTAGAGCACTCTAAAGAAAGTAGAGATACTGGGTTGGGCCGGTCTATTGTATTGAAGAGTAAGAAGTAAAATGAAATGAATCGTAACACAGGGAGGTCCATGATGAGGTCACAGGATATCTGCCAAAAGGGAATGCTAGAGGATGAAACGATGGGAGAGAGGGGAGCAGAGGTGGGATGGGTGTTCGCCTTGGAGGATTGACAGAGGGCACATCCCTCAATGTATTTTTGCACAAATTGAGCGAGACCGGGCCACCAAAACTTGGCAGCGACAAGTTGGTGAGTTTTGAGATATCTGGGATGACCAGCAGAGGTGTGATCATGGTGTTGTTCAACAATGGAATGGCAAAGGTCAGGGGGAACATAGATATGCCCTTGGAAAGTGAGAATGCCCACATCATATTGCCAATCAGAGAGGCGAGAGCGGAATCAGGCTGGGACATCACCAGTGGTGGCGTGCAGTGCATCCAAGACAAGGGGGTCAGAAGCAGAGGAGGCAGCCAGTTTGGTTTGCAAAGAGGTGTCGATGAGGTTAATGAAAAGAGTGTCAGGGAGGAGGGTTACATTGTCGTTATCGTCATCAGTTGGTGGGAGAAGATCTGGGTGGCAGGAGAGGGTGTCAGGTGTGGTGAGAGAAGTACCAGGGATGTGGGTCAAGTGGAGGTCGAAATCCAAGATATCAAGCAACCAATGAGCCTGTCATCAGTTGAGTTTCTGGGGTTGGCAGAAATATGTGAGGTTTTTGTGATCAGTAAGGACTTCGACAGGGAAGGGAGATCCTTGGAGATAGTGGCACCAGGCTTTGAGGCCACGAATGACAGCAAGGAGTTCTCTGTCATAAATGTCATAGTTTCGTTCGGCAGAGGAGAAGGACTGCGAGAGGTAGGAGCATGGGTGCCAATCTCCGTTGGTGTCAGTTTGAAGGAGGACTCCACCAGAGGCATATTTGGAAGTGTCGGTGGCAATGGCAAAGGGGCGGGCGGGATCTGGAAGATGAAGGATTGGACGACTAAGGAACAGTCATTTGAGTTCATCGAAGGATTGTTGACAAGTGGGAGACCAGTCCCAGGGTTGATTTTTTTTTGTAAGGTCAAGGAGGGGGCGAGCGATGTTGGAGTAGTTGGGAATGAATCATCAGTAGAAGTTGGCAAATCCTAAAAAGGAATGGACGTCTTTGACTTTGGCGGGGGTTGGCCATTCACAAATGCCATCCAGTTTCACTGGATCCATGGTGAGCTTGTTGGGTTGTATGATCATGCCAAGGTATTCGACCTCATTGGTAGCAAACATGCATTTTTCGAGTTTAAGGTGAAGATCTAACTCGGTCATGTGTTGGAGTACTCGTTTGGTTTGTTCTTCATGGGTTTTGGCGTCAGGGGAGAAGATGAGGAGGTCATCCATGTAAATGACGAGCCATCCTTCTGCAATCATATCACGGAAGGAGTTGTTCATGAATTGTTGAAAGGTGGCAGGGGAGTTGCAAAGACCAAAGAACATGACTGTTGGTTCAAACAGTCCTTTGTGGGTGATGAATGCCGCTTTCCATTGGTGACCATCTTTGATGCAGATGTTGTTGTATCCCCAATGAACATCGAACTTGGTAAAGGTTTTGGCACCTTTAAGTTTATCAACGAGGTCAGATATGAGGGGGAGAGGGTAGGTGTCACGGATGGTGTGTTCATTGACATAGCGATAGTCTTGGCAGGGTCGGAGGCCACCATCCTTCTTTTTAATGAAGAAGAAGGGAGTGGCTTGGGGGGAGTTGGACAGACGAATCTTCCCTGCTTTGAGGTTCTTGTCGAGAAATGCTTCGGTAGCAGCTTTTTTGTCAGGAGAAAGAGGATATAGTTTGCCAACTTTTGGGGTGAAGGAGTCATCGAGATTGATCTCATGGTCATAGGGTTGGCTAGGGGGTACATGGTCAGTTGCTTCTTTCGAAAAGACAGAGGCAAAGGAGGAGTATTCGGGTGGAAGAGTAGCCTTTGGTTTGGCCTTTTCGGCAGCCATAGCTAACTCAGTTGCTGTCGTAATTTTGGCAATGGTGGTGGAGGGGATGAAGCGAGATCCGCAGCGTATGATCCGATTGATGATTTGGTTGTCATTGGCTCGTTGGAGGTATCGGGCTTCAGTGTCTTTCTTCATGTAGTCATAGAGATGTCTGTCCCAGATGGAGTCAACTTGTACATGTTGAGGTGGGCAAGGGGTTGGTGTCTGGGGGGTAGGAGTTGGTTTGGTACAATTGTAGTACAATTCCTGGGATTGATCGGAGTCGAGGGAAATGGATAGCTCTCACTTGATCCAGTTGATGGTGGGGTTGGCTTTTCTAAGCCAGGGGAGTCCAAGGATTATGTTCTCCTTTCCACAGTTAAGAATGTAGAACGTGACATGGTGCATGAGCTGTCCGATGTGGACATAAAGCGTGGTGGAAAAATGGATAAGACTGTTCTTGTTCGAGGATTGGTCGACGTTTTTGACAGCAATGGGGGAGGGAAGTTGTTCTTTTGGGAGACGATGTTTTTGAACAAAGTCCCAATCGATGCAAGAGATTTGTGCTCCAGAGTCAATGAGAGCATGAGTTCCAACAGCTTTTAAGTGCGACAGTTCGACAATTTCAATGGGGATTTGCATAGACTGTTTGGTAATTGACGATACAAGTACAGGAGCACACATAAAAAAGGGAGAGCCTTGCATTGGGGAAGGTCTCCGTTTTAAAAATCCTTGTTGGAGGGTATGAAGGAGATTCTTGCCATGGTTTCTTCTTCATCATCATCCTCAACTTCTACTAATCTGGGGACTTCTTTGACCTTTCTAACCTTCCTTTCTCCAGTCTTCTTCGGCTGAGAAGGGAAGTTTGGGCAGTCGCCTGAGAGATGTCCAGGTTTTCGGCAGTGGAAGCAAAGTCCTTTGGCGATACAGCATTTTCGTTCCTCTGGGGTTAACTTGGATACTTTGATAGCATCAACATCCATGGCATCAGGGTCTTTCTGGAGGTGGGAGGAAGAGGAAAACAAATGGTAGGGAGGGGTGGTCTTGCCTCGTTTTGCCATGTCGTCAGCTCTTCCCCATTGGGTGAGGAAGTGGGTTGATTTGGCATACCATTCGTCGATTTTGGTGGGGATGGTGTCCATAGACATGATGCGACACATGAGTTTGGTATAGATGCCAGTGGAGAAGTATTCGATGAGGATGTTTTGGTCAGTGATCCCACAGATCTGGACATGATTCCAGAATTCAGAGATGTACTTGGTGAGGTCAGAGAGGGAGGGCTTTCCTTCCATTTTGGTGGATGAGAGCCAGGTGATGGAGAGGGCAATGGTGTCTTTGTGTTCGAAGGCGGTGTTGAATTCGGTGATAAAATCCATATAGGTACCAAAGCCCTTGTTTGCGCTGAGAGTGGCTTTTCAGAAGGAGGAGGCCCAGGTAAGGGCAGCTCCCTTAGTCATATACGAGAGAGCAAAGGCAATCTTCTTGGCGTCGGTGGTATAGACTTCTTCATTGATGAGGAGGTAGGTTTGGACAGAGTCCAACCAGATCGTGGCTTTGGTGTAGTCACCGTCAAAGTTTTCAGAGGCACCAATGCAAAGTTCAACTGGTTTTGAGGTCATGGTGGGACAAGGCGGTTGTGGGGGAAGGAAAGGGGGAAGTGGGTGTGAGGAAACGAACTGATGAGGGGGAATGGGAGTGGAGGATGGGGGAGGAAGGAGGAGAGGTCTAGTTACGATGGGAGTGGAGGTAGGAAGAGGTGGAGTTGGTTCCCTAGGAGAGACGTCTGGGGCAGGGGTGAAGGTTTCTTCATCTGAGGATTCAGTGGAGGGGGGAGATTCAGAGGAAACTCGATAAGAGCATCATAGTGCCCATTCAAGGGCTCCTGGTGTTTGAGGGAAGGAAATGGTGAGAGACTACAGCGATGGTAGCTCGAAAAGAAGAGCTTAGTCCTTTTGTTATGCTTGGTCCAGGTAGGAACAAGCATAGGCTCAAAGAACTGACAGTGGGTCAAAGGTTCAAGGTATTCAGACAAGGGGTGCTTGCCAAAAAGTCGAGGAGTCGTCCGACAATGGAGTCAATGAAAGAGAACAAGAGAGTCGTCCGATGATGGAGTCAATGAAGGAGGTTCAAAGGGGTCATCTGACGATGGAGTCGACGAAAGGGTTCAAGGAGTTGTCCAACAATAGAGTTGATGAAGGGTTCAAGGAGTCATCCGACGATGGAGTTGACAAGAGAGTTCAAAGAGGTCATCCGACGATGGAGTTGACAAAGGGATTCAAGGGTTCAAGGAGATCGAAGGTAAGATTGAGCAGGACTAAGCTAAGGATACATTGAGTAGAGCGATGGCTTTAAGTACTGCGAAGAATAGAAACTGATAGAAGGTCATGGAAGGTTTGTTACTAAGCGAAGAAAGATAGAACCTTCCATGAGAAATTGAAGTGGTGATAGCAAAAATAGAGAAGCGGAAATGAAAGGTGTGTGACAAACATGTTGCGCGTTCTAGAGCACTCTAAAGAAAGTAAAGGTACCAGGTCGGGCCAGTTCATCGTATCAACAAATAAGAAAAGAAAAGAAGTGAATTGTAACAAGGGGTTCATGCCTCCCAACCAAAAAGGCAAAGTCCTCTGCCTACTGCACACACTCTATGGACTCAAGCAAGCCAGCCTAGCCTGGTGGAAAGCGCTTGATGCATCCATGGCAGAACTTGGCTTCAAACAGTTAAAAACTGATGCTGGACTTTTTATTTATTGCAAAGGCAAAGACATCTGTCTAGCAATAGTCTATGTAGACGATGCCCTCTTCTGCAGCCCCAACAAGATCTTTGTAGACAAGATCAAGGCTGCATTTATGAAGAAGTGGGAATGTCGTGATCTCAGAGAGCCATCCGAATTCCTCCGAATGAACATTTGTCGAGAAGGTTGTAACATCCGAATCAACCAAAAGGATTACCTCAACAAGGTGCTTGAATGATGCAGCATGACCAACGCCAAATCTGTGCCTACCCCTCTCCCACAGGGTTATTACCCAGTGAAAAACGATGCACCAGTCCAACATGAATTACAGACGCATTTTCAGACTGTGATCGGCTCATTGCTGTATCTTATAATCAGCACCTGTCCAGACATCGCGTATGCGGTTACCCAACTAGCACGCATGTCAGCCAACCCATCGCAGGAACATCTCGACAGAGCTCTGTATATCTGCTGGTACCTTGTCGGAACCCAGGATTATTCCCTACTCTACAACGGTTCCTCTGGAAAAGGCATTCTTGCCTGTACTGATTCGGATTGGGTGCAGGACATTAATACCGCGCACTCTCAAACCAGCTTCTACCTTAAGATGGCCGATGGTGTGTTTTTGTGGAATTCACACTTACAAAAAACCACCGCCATCTCTTCCACTGAAGCAGAATGTATGGTGCTGAGCAATTGCTTGCGTCAATGCATGTGGATCCATGAGATGATGGGTGAACTTGGCTACAAGCTGAAACCTATCCCCATCTGTGGTGACAACCAGGGTAGTTTATTCATTGCACAAAACCCTGTGACTGAAAAGCGCAATAAACACATTCACATGAAATACCACTTTATCTGCAATGCAGTCATGGTCCACAAGCTAGTGGAGCTATTCTATATCCTTGGGACTGACAATCCTGCCGATATGTTCACAAAGAACCTTGGACGTGTCAAGTTCAATGAATTCCACTCCCAGCTCGGACTGGAGTTTAACTCCACCAAGTAAAAGTACTGACCTCCATTTTAATGCTTTACACATCTACCGTATGCTTAGCAAGGGGGAGTGTTGAACGGACTCTATGTTACATACATAGTAATTAGTTCACATGTATTATGTATTTAGCTTCAGACTCAGCAGAGCTAAGTTCTAATCGATTCTTTACTTGATACCACCATCACCCGTTGTAAGCTCCTTAAGCCCAACCAACCCAGGTATGTGAGAGACCTTCCTGTGTATGTAACATGCGTACTCACAACAGCTTGAGTCCATAAAGTGCATGCAAATGGCAGAGGACTTTGCCTTTTTGGTCGGGAGGCATGAACCCCTCAGGAAATTCCATGTAGATCTCCTCTTCCAGTTTACCATAAAGGTATGCAGAGCATACATCAAGCCCGGAAATGTGCCATCCTTCTAGGGCCAAGAGGGTGAACATGCATTGCACAATCTCGAAACATACAACTGGGGAAAAGACTTGGTCAAAGTCTAACCCTTCAACCTGGCTAAAGCCTTTGGCTACCAGGTGGGCTCTTTTATGACCGTCCGACTTCTGATCAAAAACCCAGTGGTTTTTAATCACCTTGCAGTGTTGTGGGCATGGAACTACTTCGTAGACCTTGCAGTCTTTCAGCATTTGCAGCTGTTTCTCACAGGCTTTAAGCCAATCCTTCTGCTCTGATTTAGGAAGCTTCTGGATGTCGTGGAATGTCCACTCACATAGATTAGGGGATGCCCCAAAAGCAGAATCATGCAGGATAGTGTGATCACAAAGGTATGAAATCAATGCATCTCCCCCTTCCTGTGTGAGACGGTCAACATCATCCTCAGAAGTAGGAGATGGGGGGAGTCCACCAGGGACTGCAGGTGAGTCCAGAACTGAATCCAGGACTCGGGACAGGCCAGCTTTGCTGGTAAGGTCCTTCCAGCATGACTCACTTTCAAGGTCCTGGAGCTGCTGAAGTGGATGACGGCACTTACCAAAAATATTTCTGGGACATGTCAGGGGGTTACAGAGATGCTCACTACACCTTGGGATAGGCAGGGGACCAGTTGGTGGTGGTTGGTGTGACAGAGGTGTCACTGGAGGAGGGGCTGGACTGGGTGTCTGGGTGCAAGGAGCGAGAGACGGAGAGGAAGATCTTGACGTACTC
>JBBPLE010000882.1:0-11623 GCA_038089675.1 Boletales sp. KT-2023b
AAGCCGCAAAAGTTCATTAAGACGGCGAGCAGAATAAGTATGGCCGGAGTCGCACGTCTTATTGGCTTGCCAGCTTTTCATGCTTCGGGTGAACTATAAGCTGATTAAGCCAAATTTAGCCAAAAAAGGATTGGTGTGAAATTACTGATGTAGTATGGAGCAGTGGAGTTGATTCTCACATGTACAGGTCCCCATGGCTATAGGGCTGAGTATGTGGTGGATATACAAATTGCAATCTATATCCATACCCACAGGTACCTGTATTTGTGACCCACAAGGATTACCCATACCCATGCAATACCCTACCTGGTTCCAATTGGATAATCACTCAAAGACAATTTCTTTTGTGACCTACTTACACAGCCACTTCCAACAGTTGCCAAGGGCTCACATTTGCCTGTAGCATCATAGACCTACAGTATGGATCAATCCTTTTGCACACAAATAACTATACACTGTACTGCTATATCAAGAGTCCATTGAAAAGAAGACACTCTCATCCTCTTATCTACAACAAATCAAGAGCAATCATGTGCCAACAGAGTTTACCACTATCTGCTGTTAACTAGCTCACACTCCAATCAAAACACTTGTAAGTATTAAAATCATGCTACCTTATGATAACTTGCACTTAGATGGTACTATACAACATCTCTCCTTTATTTTTCTACTGTAACTTTGCAAACATTTCTCTCGATTCTTGAAGGGCCACAAGTTCCACCTCAAACGTCTTCCACTACCCATCACCATTCTCACGTCAGCTTTGCATCAAGGCAAACAACACTCTCATACCTTTTCTTCGTTGCTCAGTTGCACGGCCTCAGGCACCGTGGATTGATAGTTCGATCGAGATGTCACTTTGTGGAGCTTCTCCAGATTGAGACGTACATTCTCAATTTTCTTGTCACACTTGGCAACTTCTGCCTCCAAGTTCACAAGACCCTAAAGGGGATAAGAAAAAGAACAATAAGCGTAACCTAGAACATGCCATACTTGTACCTGGAGATACACCACCACAGTGGATGAGACAACGGCTGAACCACATCCGGCAGGTATTTGAGAAGATGTTCCTTGATAGACTTCCACTTTTGTGCAATTCTTTGTCAAAGCACGGATCGTAGGAACCTGAGATTCGAATAAAACTTTCTCCTCCACAGTCTGAACTTGGATGAAAACTAAACAAAATACCAGGTGTCACCACCTCGGAGGGTCTTTCAAATCGAAAACGTACGCTGTATATTTGATTGCAGGTTATAGGACGCTGCTAATGAGCGACCCGTCCGTACAGCCGAGAAGACAAGATCAAACTTCTCATCTGATTCCGCAAGTTCAAAGTCTGTGTCCTGTTGCTATAATGATAAAGTGGCCCGGCTTCAGTGGCAAGGCAGCTCACAAAGGTGGGGTATCGCGATATCATAATGGAGGCAAGATCCGATGACCGTCTAGGCAGCCGTTGCCAGAGCTCCTCAGTGACGAACGGCATGAATGGGTGGAGAATACGGAGACCATAATCAAGGCAGGTATGCAACGTCTGCTGTGCTGATATACGCAGTTTAAGATCGGCGGTGGGATCAGTCATGGGTTTCATGGCTTCCTGCATCAGATGGGCATCAGGAGTCAGCACAAGTGTATGAAGGAAAAAATCGCGTACAATGTATACGTCGCATAGTTCGTACAGCCAGAAATTGTGTACTGCTGTAGTGGCTGCCATGAAATTACGCGCTTCTAGGTATTTATTCACCTCGGCCGTAGCAAAGTTGAGTTTATGAAGGATCCATCGTTCAACGAGGGTTTCGTCGCCAGTGGGCTGAAATGCTTGTCAGAGGACGTGACCAAGGAAGCAAAGGCAGACGACTACCTTTGCCACGTCAAGAGGAACGAAATCAAACTCAAATTTGAGCATCGCGAACTTGGTAGCATTAAAGATTTTATTACAGAACTTTCTATACCCTTCTACTCGAAGGATGTCGAGATTGATATCACGACCTATAACAGAGTTACAAGCGGTGCTCCGGCGAGAACCCGAACTCACCTCCACCCGAGTAAGCACACAAAGCAAAACGAAGACCATCCGTTCCACATTCAGGGATGCCCTTCGGAAAATCCTTCTTCTGTCCTGCGATAGCCTTGGAAATTTCTTTGTCGTCCAAATTACCTTCATACAGCTTTTGGTGAAGGTCTTGAAGCGCCAGTCCGCGGATGACGTCCAGAGGGTCTATAACGTTACCCAGACTTTTACTCATCTTCCGCCCATGGGCATCGCGAATCATTGCATGGCAAAGGACTTCGCCGAACGGAACCTTGCCTGTGAGATAGATGCCGAGTAGAACCATGCGAGCAACCCAGAAAAAGAGAATATCCCATCCTGTTTCTAGCAAACTCGCAGGATAGTAATGTTCGAGGTCAGATGTCTGGGGTAGATCAGATCGATATTCAAGGATAGGAACAAAACAAGCACTTTTTCTGGCCAGCCCATGATGGAGAATGGCCACAAGCCAGAGGAGAACCACGTATCAAGCACATCCTCATCTTGTTCGAGGGTGAAATTTTTTCCCGCAGCCAGAACCCTGGCGCGTTCTGTGGCTTGTTCGATCGTGCGACCTACGACCCAATTCTTGCCGTCATTGGTCTGAATGTGACACGGGAGTCAATCGCAATACGGCACTCCAGGAGCACCACAACGTACATCATTCTCCTTGCCCTCTATACGAACAAAATAAGCGGGACAGCGGTGGCCCCACCACAGTTGACGGGAGATGCACCAGTCTTGGATATTTTCCAGCCATCTGTACCAGTCTGCTTCTGATTGTGCCGGCGAAATCTTAAGCTCGCCAGCTCGACTTCGCTGTAGTGGAAGACATGCGTGTTGGGCACCCGTAATCCTAAAATGATTCTTGCATACCTTGATTGCCTCCTCCGCCAAAGGTGCACATTTTACCCACCACTGGGGCTTTAAGATGGGTTCGATGATGTCTCCAGATTTGCTATGTAGAACCGTTGACATGCGATGTATACCAAAGTCGAGGAGACACTCACCTGCAAAGAGGAATCTGCATCGGATTGTTCTTTGTCTCGACAAACAATCCAGCTTCTGTGAGTGCCTTGACTACTGCTCTCCTCGCATGAAAACGTTTCATTCCCTGACGATGATAACGCGTCAGTTTATTTAGTTGGAAAATCTGTCGGACTTGCATTGAACATCTCTCCGACATTAGCATTCAGAGTGCCATCATCATTTAAAATACTGATAAACTCCAGATCGTGACGCTTCCCGACTTCATAGTCGTTAGGATCATGAGCAGGCGTGATCTTCACCGCCCCCGTGCCAAAGTCCTTGTCGACCATTTCGTCAGCGATGATGGGTAGACGGCGGTCGATGAATGGATGCTTAGCAAATTTCCCGTGAAGATGCTGTAACCATTTGAGCCTAAATAAAGTGACTACAGGCATGATGGCCATACCTTGTAACGACTGTCCTCGGGGTGCACAGCAATGGCGGAATCACCCAGCATCGTCTCCGGACGTGTGGTTGCAACAATGATCCTCTCGTCTATAATGGCATAAGTGAAGAGAACACTCATATGAAAAGACTAACCGGAGCCTTCAACAGGGTACGCAAACGATGTGATGACACCAAACTCAAATTTTTCCTTTGGATCATAACCTGGCACACTGAGTAGGGTTCTGCCCTCTAGTTGTTTTTGATCCACCTAGATGAGGAGGGTCAACAAAGTAGGCGCCACAGACTCAAATATCTTACCTCCAGGTTAGATAGAGTTGTATTTAATCTTACGCACCAATTCACCAGGCGATTATCACGATATAGAATACCGCCTTCGTGCAGCCGACAAAAATTTTCGATGACAGCGTTTGAAAGGGACTGGAACGCAAATAAGACAGAGCTACGAAGGCTACGGTGCTACTTACGGGGTTCATGGTGAACGCGACACGGTCCCAGTCAAAGCTTCCGCCAAGTCGGCGAAGCTGATTGGTGATACGGGATTGATAGCTATGTGATGTCAGACATGGAAAGCTCAGTTTGTGAAATAGAACACTTGCTCATTTTTCCACTCCATGACCTTGCCCAAAAAGGCCTCTCTTCCAAGATCGTGACGCGTCCTACCCTCTTGCTTGAACAGACGACGCTCCACCACGGACTGAGTCGAGATACCGGCATGATCGAAGCCCGGAACAAACAGCGTCGTCTTGCCCAGCATGCGATTCCTGAACAACCGTCTGTCAGGCAGCACACGTAACCGAATGTGGGCGACTAACCAGCGTATCAAGCCATCCTGTATGGCCACTGTGAGGGCATGGCCGATGTGAAGACTTCCTGTGACATTTGGAGGAGGAAAGGGGATGACAAACACGCCCTCCGGTTTCGCGGAGCCATCTGGGGCTGTTTGTGGTTTGAAGAAACCTTGTGCTTCCCACCAGTCATACCAACTAGCTTCGACTGCAATGGGATTGTACCCAGCTCCCATCGGCTGGGACAGGTCTGCGTACACGACCGCATGTTAGACCAGCAAGACATTTTAAAGACAGCTTGCCTTTTTTCTGTCCCTTTGGAGTAGTAATCTCTGCCTGCACTTGGGTGAGCACGGAGTTGCTAACTTGCATGATTGACCTCTTTGCTGATGCTAAACCTCGTGGTATAAGGGGAAGAGTCAGATATCGATATCTACAATTACTGATTCTGCATGCCCGAGTCATGTAAGTGTGGTTATGTAATGTTGGTCGAAAACGGTCAACGTGTATCTTACAACACCACTACTAACTACCACTACGTGACTACACAATGGTGAGCACGACGACCGCCGTGCCGATCGAAACTGCGCACGAGGACATGATCGTAAGCATTTATTTTATCCAGTTTTATTCGCCTTTCTTACGCGTTTTTAGCACGATGCGCAATTAGACTACTACGGTAAACGACTCGCAACCTGCTCCTCGGACCGCACCGTCAAAATCTTCAATGTCGTCGACGGCGAGCCATCCAAACACCCGGGACAGTCCTTGAAAGGGTACGTGTTGAATTTATCCGTCGATGTTAATATAATATCCCACTCTAGCCATACTGGCCCCGTCTGGCAAGTTGCTTGGGCCCACCCCAAGTTTGGACCCATCCTCGCGTCGTGCTCGTACGATGGCCAGGTCCTCATCTGGAGAGAACAGACCCAAGGTCCCTCATCTGGGACATGGACAAAGATCAAAGAACACACCCTACATACCGCTTCAGGTCAGTCGTTTGCTGTGTATGCGCGTTTTCTGACTGATGTGATACAGTTAATTCCATTTCGTGGGCGCCTCACGAGCTAGGTGCTATCCTCGCGTGTGCCTCCTCCGACGGCAAGCTCTCCGTCCTCACGTTTAAAGGTGCTCGGTTTCCATTTTACCCAAAACACGTCACTCACGGTCGCCCCGTACTTCCTACGCTTTTACAGATGATGGCCAGTGGGTTGCGGATGTCTTCAATGGCCACGCCATCGGCTGCAATGCTGTTTCTTGGGCACCCGCCATCCATCCTGGCTCCCTGATTCACCCACATCAACCTGGGGCACCTGCTCCTTCTGCACCTTTCAAACGGTTCGCTAGTGCTGGCTGCGACAATCTCATCAAGATATGGTGTTTCCATGATGGCACACAGACATGGGTCGAAGAGGAAATTCTTGAAGGGCACTCTGACTGGGTACGCGATGTCGCATGGGCACCTAACATCGGGTTGCCCAGGAGTTATATAGCCACGGCATCGCAGGTATGTCGTACCTGCATCTGCAAGGCGATGGGCTATATTCTAGTTTTAGGATAAGTCTGTCATAATCTGGACGAAAGACACGCCAACCGCACCCTGGGCCAAGACCACTCTCGACCCGTCCTCTGCCGCGTCCCAGAATACACTCACTACGCAGGGCAAGTTCCCCGATGTCGTTTGGCGCGTGTCGTGGAGCCTTGCGGGCAACATTCTTGCCGTGAGTTGCGGCGACGGAAAGGTGACACTATGGAAAGAAAATCTGAAAGGAGGCTGGGAGTGTGTGAGTGACGTCAATAGTTGAAGTGAGAACGCAGAACTTTCATTTCCATCGCCGCCTTGGACGTAGTGCATTTCATATTATCGTGATCGTCTCGATGATATTTGCCGTGTAAAGTTGGTAGATTTGTGAAATGCTATTGAAGTCCTAGGAATAGGTAATTTATGTAACTTCCAGCTCGATGATCTCGATATCCAAGGCAGAAAAATCGTATCTTCAATCATCCCTTCTCTCTAATCCACCACTGCGACTCGATGGTCGTTCACTAGAGGATTACAGACCAATTGCACTCGAAACAGGCGTGATGCCTCTTGCAAATGGGAGTGCCAAGGTGTGCATAGGACGTCCCGGACGAAGTGGAAGCATGCAGGGGGCAGGCGGTGTGAGCGGCGGGACAGAGGTACTCGTCGGAGTGAGACTAGAAGTTGCTGGGACAAGCGAAGGCGAAGCAGACGCGGGAGGAAAAATCGGGTGTAGCGTGCATTGGTCTGTATTCATCCCGTTTCGTCTTGCCCCGACCAACACTCGCCAGCTCGCCCGCAGCCTACCCCGCCTTGTCTTCGAACGCCTTGGATGACCTGCAGTCGGATCTCACCATCCTTTTGGAGAGCGTGCTCTCACATCCGTCACTGCGTCCGAACAATCTTGACATCATACCAGGCAAGAAGACGTGGGCCATCAGAGTGGATGCGGTCGTGTTTTCGGACGGCGGTAACGTCGTCGATTGTCTCATGCTCGCATGTCGGGCTGCCCTCTGGGACACCAAGGTTCCGCACACGACGGCCGTCGAATACCGCGCTCCCCCTAGCCAAGCTACACAAGGTGATGTTGGGATGGACGTTGATGACAACGGAGGGGCAGAGGAGAAGAGTGTACTTGGGACCAAGGTGGCAAGTAACGCGACCGATTTTGAACTCACCGACTATTGGGACGAGGGCGAGGTCTTGCACGGAAGGGATTCGTGGCCAGTTTGCGTCACGCTAAATGTCGTATGTGTCCTCTTTCTCTTTTTGCTCTTCTTGCGCTATGCATGGAAGCTAATTTGTGTGCGCATGCATTCATCCATGACCAGTTATCAAACGTGCATTTTCTGGATGCCACGCTACAAGAAGAAGCTTCTGTACCATTGCGTATGTATGTGATGTATGCATTCCCGAGGGGCAAACCTATCCTCCAGACGTTCCGATTGGTCGGCCTAGAGGTGACTACTACGGACCAAATACGAGAACTCATCAAGGTTGGCGATGATCTGTATGTTCTCACCTTCCCTTGAGCTGATCCGTCGCGGCGTTGCAGCATGCGGAAAAGTATGCCCGGGTTGCATGGTCGGGGTTGGAGACTAAGCTCAAGGACGAGGAAGTCAGGCGAGGCATAAAAGCCCGTGAAAAGTTCTATGGCAGGCTGAGATGATGGTCGACCATCTGGTACAATAAAAAGGTTAAACGATTGATGTCTTACGCGCATTGAGTGAGGTGTGTCCAATGAGGACAGTGGCTCTCGCCATCAAAAAGGCTGACGCCCACGAACTTCAATCGTTGACAAAGCAACACGGGCAGAAGGCTTAACCGTGCACTATTACAATCAAGGTTATTCATATGGTCAGTGTATTTTTGGAAAAGATGTCCAGGTGACTGGAAGTCTTGTAACGGATGGGTATCGCCTAAGCCTGAGCCGGCCACATCTTAACTCCCATCCCCTTCCCAGTTCGTTGCGGATGTCTACCTCATTTTTGCGAATAGAAGGAACGAAGATCATCAATGGAGAAGGCAAGGAAGTCGTTCTCCACGGCGCAGGTCTCGGGGGGTGGATGACGTGAGTTAACGAACCTTCTACGCAAAAAAGAAATCAAGAATTCATGCTACCATAGGATGGAAAACTTTATCAGTGGTATGAATAACAGGGGCAACCCGCAATCGATAAGGACTCACGCCACTCAGGCTACCCCGGCTGTGAGTTCCAGATCCGAGATGCATTGACGAACACAATTGGGAAAGAAAAGTCAGATTTCTTTTTCGACAAGGTATGGATGTAAGATCTCTTCTCGAGCATGGCGGGGACACCCACAATTAAACGATAGTTCCTCGAATACTTTTTTGCGGAACCCGATGCGGCCTTTTTCAAATCGCTTGGGTTAAACTGCATCCGAATAGCAATCAACTACAGACACTTTGAAGACGACAACAATCCACGCGTACTCAAGCCCGATGGGTTCCGTCACCTCGATCGTGTCATCGAGGTATGCGCAAAGCATCAGATATACACTATCATCGACATGCATACCGCGCCAGGCGGACAGAATGGTGGTTGGCATTGTGATTCGGCGGTTCATATCGCAGGTGCGTCGACGGCCAAGTCGTTCGCGTTCTCCGGCGCGTATTGACCCCCCTCTGCGTTCGCCATGCTCAATATCTAGGGTTTTGGATACACAAGGATTTTCAGGACAGACTGGTTTAGCTATGGACGCAAGTCGCTAAACGCTACAGAGACAACCCATGGGTAGCTGGGTATAATCCGATGAATGAACCTGCCGATCCACATGGTACCGGTCTCATACAATTTTACGACCGTGTCTATGAGGCCATTCGGAGTGTTGACGAAAACCACATGTTGTTCCTGGATGGGAACACATACTCAATTGACTTTTCTGCCTTTCCGGATGATGCCAAGGAGAGGTGGAAGAATACAGCGTATGCTATTCACGATGTAAGCAACCTCATAATAGTCAATTGGCGAGGGGAAACTCATACTGGCCAACAAGTATGCCGTGTACGGATTCCCGGCCTCCCCTGTACCCTATGACAGATCGCCGGAGCAGGTCAAACTGATGCGGGACACATACAAACGCAAGCGCGCGTGGATGGATGAACGGAGCCTCTGCGTATGGAACGGCGAGTGGGGCCCCGTATATGCGCGACAAGAACACGACGGTGTGGAGACGGACGAGGTCAACATGCGGCGTTATAATGTCCTCAAGGATCAGCTCGGCATTTACGCACCGGTTCGATCGTTTCCGTATTGTGACAAACAGCACATACTGATGAACGGATTTTCGTGCTTTGAACAGGACAAGCTGAGTTGGTCGATCTGGCTATACAAGGACGTCGGCTTTCAAGGCATGGTCTATGTTTCTCGCGAAACACCCTACATGAAACTGTTTGGTACATTCCTCGAACGCAAGTTCCGCCTCGCTGTCGACGCATGGGGTACCAACGATAGATACGTCAAAGACATCTACCAGCCGATAGTGCACCTCATCGAAGAAAATGTACCCGAGGCGAACCAGAGATTGTACCCTCCCATCTGGAGCCTCGAGAACAGAGTCGCTCGACTTTCGCGAACCATGCTGGTGGCGGAGTTTATGGTAAAGGAGTGGGCTGATACGCTAAAGGGGCTGACCTATGAGCAATTGGATGCGGTCGCGGCGAGCTTCAAGTTTGAGAACTGCATCAAGCGTAATGGGTTGAATGAAGTGCTCACCGAGCACGCGGCTTTGTTCGGGAGCTGAAATTTACTTGAAGTATGGTAGTTGACGAGCATGAATCGATTCGAGGTAGTGTATACCTAGTCAGCTTTGGATCGTCTCTCGTCGCTTTGATTTTGGATAACAACTTGTCAACCGAGATCATTGTCGCCCGCGTTGCCTTCATTTCAAACACTGCTTGACGGATACATTTACTTGAAAAGAAAATGGACATGATCAAAACAGTGCTCTCTCAACCATGTATGCGTAAAACTCCGTGCACTCTGCAGCTGTCTCCACTGTCGCCTTTAATGCATCCCAACTTGAAAATAGCGTCTTGATATCCACAATCTCTAGCACTGCCGCCCAGTCATGCACGCCTAGCGTGCAGAATCCATTCCTTGTGTAACATCCCGCGTGCGACGCAAACGCCTCGTCTTCCAGAGCCTCGCAGGTCAGGCTTGGGGGCGTGGCGTCGACGGCGTCTCCGACAAGCGCAAGTTGGAGGCAGTGCATGACGTCGATCATCCATTGCTGTCCTCGCGCATCAAACAAGGTGATGTTGTCTAAAAACCTCTGACAAAAGTGTTGACCGTAGCCGATGGGGTAGCCTTTGGGACCGCAATGGTACCTAGGTTCGAGGCAGTGGGCGTAAAAGCCACACTGACCAATGGGTGGGTTCGCACATGCTAGGTTGGGAGTAGGTAAACCGAGTGGTTCTTGGTTCAATTTGGAACAAAGACAGAGGCCCAGTAGCAGGGCAACAAAGCATAGTCTGCTGTTGGACGCATTGAAAACAGACCTCGAGTAACAAGGCAACAGACTTACAACCCATTCAGGGATATCATGCGAGATCAAAGACAGGGTAGGTTGGCAGAGGTCGTTTGACTAGTGTGATGGGTTGGTCGCTCCCTTCAGTGAGAAAGCAAGCGATGGAGTCGTGTGCCCTGAGCGTGTCAACTCAGGTGAATGAATATGGTCGTGACACGGATTGTAGCGTGCCATGATGTGAATAGAAATGATTGAGCTTCCCATCTGATTTGAATGTGGAAGTTAATACAAAGAAAGGTTCTAGCCCCGCCATGACGACTAAGTCCCATACAGAGGACCTCTTTGATCGTGCTTCGGGCCTGCACGCTCAGGCAGTGGTCAAATACCAGTCCTCGTCCACCGCCACGTCTACCCAGTCCGAATATGCATTCCTCCAAAAAATCTTGCAATCCGGCACGCTGTCGGACCGACTCAGTGCTTTGACACTCCTCGTTCAAAGTAGTCCTTTGCACAACACAAAAGCCCTTGATGCCTTGAAGAGTTTGGCTGAGAAGGGAAAGGGAAAGGGTGGACGTGGAGGTAGCCTAAAAGCACTCCGTTGTATCGTCGATTGGTGGGTAGGCGGAAGTGCACCAGACCGCAAACTCAAGTACGTGTTCTCCTTCACCTGTCGACGTTCATACCTGAACATCGTGTCAGATATTTCCGCGACCAGCCATTGTCAACATCCAACGTCAACGACGAGCAGTTGCTCGCATGGTACTTTGAAGATTGGCTGAAGAAGTACTTTTTCTCGGTCCTGCAAATACTCGAAACCCTCACCGCCGATCCCCTACCATACGTGAGAAGCCAAGCACTGTCGTTGATATGCAGCCTTCTGCGGAGCAAACCTGAACAAGAACACAACTTGCTCAGGCTGCTTGTAAACAAGCTGGTAAGCACATTCTCATGACCGCATCTCATGATTCCGATTCCGTCCAGGGAGATGGAGAAAAACAAGTTTGTTCTCGTGCTTCCTACCACATTCTTCAGACCCTACAAGCTCATCCGTCAATGAAAAAAGTCATCATACGTGAGATGGCTACGCTTATCTTTACTCCCGCCGGAGTGCCAACACCACCATCGAAGTCCAAAAATACGGCGAATGGACATGCCCAGTACTACTCTGCGATAACACTCAATCAAATCCTTCTGCAACCTGATGATAAGGAGGTTGCTTTGCAACTCATGGACGTATACTTTCGCATGTTTGAGGACCTCCTCGGTGAAGGCAAGATCTCTGAGAACGAAGATGATGTACATGGAAAGCTGGTATCCGCCATCCTTACGGGCGTGAACCGTGCTTTGCCATTCGCGAAATTCA
>JBBPLE010000884.1:0-11567 GCA_038089675.1 Boletales sp. KT-2023b
ATTGTCATTTAGGTCTAAGTTGGCGAGTTTGGGAGAGGGAGAGGGGTGATGATAACACTGATGAGGGCAGGGGGTTTGATGACAACAATAGGAAGGAGGAGGAACTTGTCTAGAAGCTGAACTAGAGCTGGAGGATGGGGAATCGGAGAGCTGTTCGATGAGAGGTTGGGGTGGGGGTGGAGGTGCGAAGCCAAAACGCCTAGAACATGTGGAGGAAGCCGAAGATGAGGAAGAGGAATTTACAGGGTTGAGGGTACATGGATGAGGATGACGAGGGCAGCGATGTTGGGTGTGACCAGGGCAGTGATGAGCACAGTATGGGCAGATGTAATATGGGCAGTTGATGCGGATGTGGGAGAGTTGGTGGCAATGGAAACATGCCCAACTGTAGAGATAGTGATCAGGAGAGAGAGGTACGTTACATTGTCCTTCCCAACTAACTTCTGCTCATTCCATGATGGCTAATTCCTCGAGGGTGAGCAGTTCTTTGGAAGTTTCTGGGGATGGGTTCTGGCAGAGGTGTTTGTCAAGTTCTTGGGTATAGCATAGAACATCCTTGGCTAGCTTGTCCATTTCCAATTGGTGCATGACGGAAAGGATGAGGTTGGTCAGCTCAGTGCAGGTTTCATGGAGGGTGGCAACATGTTCTGTGGGGCAGTTGGACATCTGGTTGGCAAGGGGATAGAGACTATGGATTTCTTGGAAAAGGAGGAGGAGGGTATCAAGGGGGGAGAAGGGTTCTAAGTGGGTACAAAGGGGGGTAATAAGATGGGGCATAGAGGGGTAGTTCAACAGAGATGACTGGATTTGGGTCAAGAGCTGGGAGGCATAGGGGAGGAGACGTAGGTCAGGGAATGCCTGGGTTGTAGTTAGTGGAGTCGAGGCCTTGAATATGATAGAGCAGGGGGGTGGTCCAGCCAGTGGTAGCTGCTGTGGGAGAGGGAGATCTAGTGGGAGCGGACATGTTTGGGTTTTGTGGATGGTGCGAGGGATGGGAAAGGAAAGATGTGAGGGTGGAGAGTTTTATAATCAGATAGGATTTTCTTGGCATGGTTGAACTCCAATTTGGGTAGCCAAGAGTTTTCTTTGACCGAGTATCCTTTCCATTGGACTAGGAATTTTCGGTTACTTGGGGTTCCACAGTGTTGGATAATCTTTTCCATCTTGTATTCCTCTTCTCTGTTGATAAGGTCAGGTGGAGGGGAAGGGAAGTTTGGCCCATGTATGTCGTTTTCATGATAGGGCAATAACAGGGATGCATGGAAGACTGGGTGTATTTTCCATGTATGTGGGAGACAGAGTTTGTAAGTAAGGGAGGAAAGGACCTGAGTAATGGTAAATGGGCCTTCTCACTTGGGAGCAAACTTTGGATGGGAGATAAGACATTTCAGATTTCAGGCTTCTAGCCAAACCTTGTTGCCTTTACAAAAAGGAGTGAATTTTCCATGGAAATGGGATTTCATAACTTGTCTGGCAAGTTCATGGGCTGCCAGGGCTTTGTCTCTGGCTGCAGAGAGGAGTTTGAGTCATTCTTTGACTGCAGGGAGGTTGGTTTCAGCAATGATAGTGAGAAGGGGGTGAGGTTCAAATCCCATCATGAGGAAGAATGGGGATTTATTAGTGATGGAATGGGGACAGTAATTGTGTGTGAATTCGGTGTGGGAGATGAGGTTGGACCATGTGGAAGGGGAATTGCCACAGAAAATCTGAAGATAGGTTTCTACTTCTTGGTTTACCCATTTGGTTTCTCCATCAGATTGAGGGTGGTATGCAGTGGAGAGGGAGAGGTTGTATCCAAGGAGTTGTCTGAGTTCTTTTGCAAAGGAGGAGGCAAACTGGGGTCCATGATCTGAGATGATTTTGTCATAGAGGCCAAACTGGATGTAAACTTTGTGGAAAAAGAGGGAGGCAATCCCTTTGGCGGAGACAGATTTCTTGGTAGGGCAGAGAATCACCCCCTTAGTAAGCCCATGGTCAACCACAACCAAAATACTGTCAAAGCCAGAAGAGACAGGGAGGTCAGTGATGAGGTCACAAGAGATTTGCCAGAAAGGAATTGGAGAGGAAGAGACAATGGGGGAGAGGGGGGGGGTGGTGGGATGGGTGTTTGCTTTTGAGGATTGACAAGGGATGCATCCTTTGACATATTTGCATATGAATTGAGTGAGGCTTGGCCACCAAAATTCAGCAGCAACAAGTTGACGAGTTTTGAGATATCCGGGGTGTCCAGCAGAGGTGTGATCATGGTGTTGTTCAATGATGGAGCATTGAAGGTCAGGGGGAACATAGACATGTCCTTGAAAGGTGAGGACGCCAGCATCATATTGCCAGTCAGAGAGACAGGAGTGGAACTGAGTGGGAACATTGCTGGTGGTGGCACATAGAGCATCTAGGACAAGGGGATCTGAGGCAGAGGAGGCAGCCAGTTTGGTTTGGAGGGAGGTGTCGATGAGGTTGACAAAAAGGGTGTCAGGAAGGAGGGTGACATTGTCGTTATCCTCATCAGTGGGTGGGAGAAGATCTGGTTGGTGAGAGAGGGCATCTGGTGCAGCGAGAGAGGTACCAGGGACATGGGTTAGGTGGAGGTCAAAGTCTGAGATGTCAGGTAACCAATGAGCCTGTCATTGGTTGAGTTTCTGAGGTTGGCGGAAGTATGTAAGGTTTTTGTGATTGGTGAAGACTTCAACAGGGAAGGGGGACCCTTGGAGGTAATGGTGCCAGGCTTTGAGACCATGAATGATGGCGAGGAGTTCTCTATCATAGATGTTGTAATTGCATTCAGTGGAGAAGGACTGTGAGAGGTAAGAACATGGATGCCAATCACCATTAGTGTCAGTTTGGAGAAGGACTCCACCAGAGGCATATTTAGAGGTGTCAGTGGCGATGGCAAAGGGGCAGGCAGGGTCTGGGAGGTGGAGGATTGGGCGACTGAGGAACAGTCGTTTGAGTTCATTGAAGGATTGTTGGCAACTGGGAGACCAGTCCCAGGGTTGGTTTTTCTTTGTGAGATTGAGGAGGGGATGTGCAATGTTGGAGTAATTGGGGATGAATTGTCAGTAGAAGTTGGCAAATCCTAAGAAGGAGTGGACATCTCTGACTTTGGCAGGGGTCAGCCATTCACAAATGCCATCTAGCTTTACTGGGTCCATGGCGAGCTCATTGGGGCGAACAATCATACCAAGGTATTCAACCTTGTTGGTAGTGAATTTGCATTTGTTGAGTTTGAGGTGAAGATCTAACTTGGTCATGCATTGGAGTACTTGTTTAGTTTGCTCTTCATGGGTTTTGGCATCAGGGGAGAAGATAAGGAGATTGTCCATGTAGATGACTAACCATCCTTCTTCATATCGCGGAAGGAATCATTCATGAAGCATTGGAAGGTGGTGGGGGAGTTGCAAAGACCAAAGAACATGACCATTGGTTCAAATAGTCCTTTGTGGGTGATGAATGCCACTTTCCATTGATGACCATCCTTGATACGGATGTTGTTGTATCCCCAATGAACGTCGAATTTGGTAAAGGTTTTGGCACCTTTGAGTTTATTGACAAGGTCAGATATAAGGGGAAGAGGGTAGGTGTTGCAGATGGTGTGATCATTGACATAGCAATAGTCCTGGCAGGGTTGAAGGCCACTGTCTTTCTTTTTAATGAAGAAACAGGAGGATGCTTGAGGGGAGTTGGATTGACAAATCTTTCCTGCCTTGAGGTTTTTGTCAAGGAAGGCTTCTGTAGCGGCCTTCTTGTCAGGGGAGAGGGGGTAGAGTTTGCCGATTTTTGGGGTAAAGGAGTTGTCAAGGTTGATTTCATGGTCATAGGGTCAGCTGGGGGGAATGTGGTCGGTTGCTTCTTTTGAGAAGACAGAAGAGAAGGTGGAGTATTCAAGGGGGAGAGTTGCTTTTGGTTTGGCTTTTTCAGCAGCCATAGCTAGCTCTGTGGATGTTGTGAGTTTGGTAATGGTTGCAGAAGGAATGAAGTGAGATCCACAACAAATGATTCAGTTGATAATTTGGTTGTCATTGGCTCGTCAGAGGTATTGGGCTTCCATATCCTTCTTCATGTAGTCGTAGAGGTGTCCATCCCAGATGGAGTTGACTTGTATGTGTTGAGGTGGGTGAGCAGTTGGTGTCTGGGGGATGGGGGTTGGTTTGGTGCAGTTGTAGTATAGCTCCTTGGATTGGTTGGAGTCAAGGGAGATGGATAGCTCTCACTTGATCCAGTCAATGGTGGGGTTAGCTTGTCTAAGCCAGGGGAGTCCAAGGATTACATTCTCCTTTCCACAGTTGAGGATGTAGAATGTGACACAGTGCATGAGTTGTCCGATGTGGACATAGAGCATGGTGGAAAAGCAGATAAGACCATTTTTGTTCAAGGATTGGTCGATGTTCTTGATGGCCATGGGAGAGGGGAGTCATTCTTTTGGGAGATGATGTTTTTGAACAAAGTCCCAGTCGATGCAAGAGATTTGCACTCCAGAGTCAATGAGAGCACAAGTTCCAATGGCTTTTAAGTGTGATGGTTCAACGATTTCAATGGGGATGTGCATGGATTGCTTGGTAATTGATGATACAAGTACAGGAGCACATGTAAAAGAGGGAGAGCCTTGCATTGGGGAAGGTCTCCATTCTAAAAATCCTTGTTGGGTGAAACAAAGGAGATTCTTCCCATGGTTTCTTCTTCGTCATCGTCCTCGACTTCTACTAGTCTTGGGACTTCTTTGACCTTTCTAACCTTCCTTTCTCCAGTTTTCTTCAGCTGGGAAGGGAAGTGGGGGCAGTCACCTGAGAGATGTCCAGGTTTTCGACAGCGGAAACAGAGTCCTTTGGCAATACAGCATTTTTGCTCTTCTGGGGTTAACTTAGATACTTTAATAGCATCAACATCCATGGCATCAGGGTCTTTCTGAGGGCGGGAGGAGGAGGAGGAGAATGAATGGTAGGGGGGGTTGGTCTTGCCTTGTTTTGCCATATCATCAGCTCTTCCCCATTGGGTGAGGAAGTGGGTGGCTTTTGCATACCATTCATCAATTTTGGTGGGGATGGTGTCCATAGACATGATGCGGCACATGAGTTTGACATAGATGCCAGTGGAGAAGTATCTGATAAGGATGTTTGGTTGGTGATTCCACTGATCTGGATGTGGTTTTGGAATTCGGAGATATACTTGATGAGGTCAGAGAGAGAGGGCTTTCCTTCCATCTTGGTGGAGGAGAGCCAGGCGATGGAGAGGGCGGCAGTGTCTCTATGTTCAAAGGTGATGTTGAACTCCATAATGAAGTCAGTGTAGGTCCCAAAACCTTTGTTTGCACTAAAAGTGGCTTTATGGAAAGAGGAGGCCCAAGTAAGGGCAGTGCCTTTGATCATATATGAGAGGGTGAAGGTGATTTTCTTGGTGTTGGTGGTATAGACTTCTTCATTGACAAGGAGGTAGGTTCAGACAGAGTCCAACCAGATTATGGCTTTGGCATAGTTGCCATCAAAGTTTTCGGGGGTGCTGATGCGAAGCTCGACTGGTTTCAATGTCATGGTGGAACGAGGTGGTTGTGGGGGAAGGAAGGGGGGAAGTGGATGTGAGGGGACAAATTGATGAGGAGGAATGGGGGTAGAGGGTTGGGGAGGAAGAAGGAGAGGTCTGGTTACAGTGAGGGTGGGGAGAGGTGGTGTTGGTTCCTTGAGAGAGATGTCTGGGGCAGGGACAAAGGTTTCTTCATCAGAGTGTTCAGAGGGGGGGGATTCTGAGGGAACTTGGTAAGAGCATCATAGTGCCCTTTTGAGGGCTCCTGGTGTTCAAGGGGAAGAAATGGTGGGATACTACAGTGATGGTAGCCCAAAAGAGTAGCTTAGTCCTTTTGTTATGCTTGGTCCAGGTAGGAATAAGCATAGGCTCAAAGAATTAACTGTAGGGTCAAGGGTTCTAAGTATTCGGACAAGAAGGCTTGCTGGAAGGTCAAAGGTTCAGTCAATGATCATTGTCAATAAGTTTCAAGGGAGTCGTCCAACGATGAGGTCAATGAAGGAGTTCAAAGAGTCATCTGACAATGAGGTCGACAAAGGAGTTCAAAGAGTCATCTGACGATGAGGTCAACAAAGGAGTTCAAAGAGTCGTCCAACGATGAGGTCAATGAAGGAGTTCAAAGAGTTGTCTGACAATGAGGTTGACGAAGGAGTTCAAAGGTTCGAGGAGATCAAGGTAAGATTGAGCAGGACTAAGCTGAGGATACATCAAGTAGAACAACAGCTTAAATACTGTGAGGAATGGAAACTAATAGAAGGTCATGGAAGGTTTGTTACTAAGCAATCAAAGATAGAACCTTCCATAAGAAATAGAAGAGCAGATAACAAGAATAGAAGACAGAAATGAAAGGTGTGTGATGAACACATTGTATGTTCTAGAGCACTCTAAGGAAAGTAAAAGGTATCAGGTCAGGCTGGTCTATTGTATCAACAAGAAAAGAAGTGAATCATAACAAGTATGCCCACATTGTATTTCCAATCAGAAAGGCAGGAGTGGAGCTGGGTGGGGACTTTGCCATCTAGGGCTTGGAGGGAATCAAGGACTAGGGGGTCAGTGGTGGAGGAGGAGCAGAGCTTGTCTGTCAGGGCTGTGTTGATCATATTGACAAACAGGGAAGGAGAAAGAAGTGTGATGTCATGATTGTCTTGTTCGTCATCTTCAATTAAATCAGGCCATTTGGAGAGTGCATTGGGCCTGGCCAGGTCTTTTCCAAGTATGTGAGTTAACTGAAGATTGAAGTTGGCAAGATCAAGAAGCCATCTTGCTTGTCATTGGTTTAAGTTCTGAGGTTGTTTGAAATAGGTGAGATTCTTGTGGTCTGTAAAGACTTGAATGGGAGTGGGGTGTCCACAGAGGTAGTGTTTCCATATTTTGAGTGCATGGATAATAGCAAGGAGTTCTCTATTGTATATATTGTAGTTTTGTTTGGCAGGTGAGAAGAACTGTGAAAGGTAGGAACAGGGTTTCCACTCCCCATTCTCATCAATTTGCAGTAGGATTCCTCCAGAGGCATACTTGGAGGTGTCAGTGGCAATAGCAAAGGGTTTACTGAGATCGGGGAAGTGAAGTATTGGTTGTTCAAGGAATTTGGCTTTCAGTGTTTGGAACACCTTGTTGCAATTGATGGACCAATCCCAAGTTCGATTCTTTTGAGTGAGATTAAGTAGGGGTCTTGTGAGATTGGAATAGTTGGGGATGAATCACCTGTAGAAGTTTGTGAACCCTAAAAATGAATGAACATCTTTTACTTTGGCAGGAACTGGCCATTTCTGGATGCCATCAAGTTTTACGGGGTCCATTGCAAGGATTCCTGGTTTTATGATCATTCCTAAGTACTCCACCTCAGTAGTGGCAAATTTGCATTTCTCTAATTTAAGGTGAAGGTTGAGTTCCTTCATTCACTGGAGGACGTGTTTGGTGTATTCAGTGTGAGTTTTCTGATCTGGAGAAAAGATAAGAAGGTCATTCATGTAGATAACCAGCCACCCTTCAGCTATCATGTCTCTGAACGAGTTGTTCATGAATCTTTGGAATGTGGGAGGGGAGTTTGATTGTTCAAAGAACATGACTGTGGGTTCAAAGTGACCTTGGTGAGTGATAAAGGCTGCCTTCCATTGGTGGCTGTCTTTGATACAAACATTATTGTATCCCCATCATATGTCAAATTTGGTAAACATTTTGGCAGCCTTTAGTTTGTCTATGAGATCAGAGATTAGGGGAAGGGGATAAGTGTCTTTGATGGTATGTCTGTTGAGATATCTGTAGTCTTGGCAGGGATGAAGCCCTCCATCTTTCTTTTTAATGAAGAAGAAAGGGGAAGCTTGTGGGGAGTTGGAAGGCTGGATTTTGCCAGATTTAAGATTTTCATCAATGAAGTTGTTGGCCGCTTTTCGTTCTTCAGGGGTAAGGGGATAAATTTTTGAAACTTTTGGAATGAAGGTATCATCCAGATTAATCTCATGATCATAGGAGCAGGACGGGGGAAGGTGGTGTGAAGCATTTTCAGAGAAGACTTCTTCATATTCCTTGTATTCCAGGGGTAGGGTGATAGCAGGTTTATTCTCCTTTGCATTGATAGCCAGTTTGGTAGCCATGGTGAAGGCTTGGACATATTTCTCCCCAAAAGGGTGTTGAAAACTGAATCAAGCAGCTCGATGAGTGATTTGGTTCATCATAGCTCATTCACAGAAGTTGGAGGGTCCTTCCTGATCGAGGTATCAGCAAAGGAGGCTTTCTTTTTGGTTGAGATTAAGTGGTGTGTGGTTCATAGGGCGAAGAGAATTTTGAGGAGTGTAAAGTTCTTTATTTTGGTCATGTTCCTCGGGGATGACCACCGTCCCCTTGGTCCAATCGATGATTGGGTTAATTTCTTTTAGCCAGGGGTGTCCTAAGATGATGTTTTCCCTTCTACAGTGCATTATGTGGAAGCAGATTCTTTGGGTGATGTTATCAAACCAGATTGGGATGTAAGTGGTGAATTTGATATCCCCATTTCAGTTTTGGGTTTGATTGACATTTCTAACTGGGATAGGGGTAGGAAGTCATTTCAGGGGAAGTTTCCATCTCTTGGTGAAGTGCCAATTGATGCAGGAGATGTTTGCACCAGAGTCAACTAGTGCTTGGGTTCCAACATCTTGAGATGTGCTTGAGATCAAAATGGGAAGATAGATAGCATTTTGATCACTTTGGGAAATAAATACAGGAGCGCATCTAGTTGGGGAGGGGGCCTGTGTTGGGTTGGACCTCCTCTTTAAAAACCCAAGACACAGTTAACTTCCATGTTGTCATTGTTGCATTCTTTGATTTCTTCGATGGTGGCAGTGGTGGTGGTTTGCCAGATGTTCCTAGGGGTAGGATGGCTAAGGAATTTGGTGCATTTGTTTGTGTTATGTCCAGGTTGATGACATCAGAGGCATAACCCCTTTTCGAAGCATTGTTTGCATTCTTCTGGGGTTAATCTCCCAATTTGGATAGCATCGACATCCATTGCATTAGGATCATGTGTGGGTTGCATGTGGGAGTGTGATTGGAAGGAATGATATGGGGTGTGGGAGGGGTTTTTGCTTGAGCATGTGATGTCATTGGCTTTCTGGAATTGGCTGAGGAAGTGTACAGCTTTGTTGTACCAGTCATCAATCTTGGTTGGTACAGTATCCATGGACATGATATGTTTCATGAGATTTACCATAACTCCAGTGGCAAAATACCTGATTAGGACATTTTTGTTGGAGATTTCAGAGATCTGAACATGATTTCTGAATTCAGCGATATATCAGTTGAGATCAGCCATAGAGTTCCTTTCATCCATAAGGAATTAAGGGCAGTAATGGATACAGCTTTGCTGTCGTGATGGTAGAAGGTGGTTTGGAAGGCTTCTTTGAAGTTGTCCCATGTGATATCTTCGCTTCCTGCTAGGACTTTGATGCAGTAGGTTGCTGCCCAGGTAGCAGCAGATCCTTTTGTCATATAAGACAGAGTGTATGCCACTTTCTTTGTATCATTATTATATACTTCATTGTTGACCATGAAGTAGAATATGACTGAAGTGAACCATGCTTTGGCTGTGGTGTAGCTTCCATCAAAATGATCTGGGGGGGCGATGCGGAGTTCTATGGGTTTGTGGGGTGGGGGTGCTAGTTCACTCATGTTAATGAAGGGGACAGGGGATAATGGTTCTGTGGGAATGAATGGGGGTAGGATCTGTGGATGAGGGACTGGTGTGGGAGCAACAGTGGATGGGACGGTTCCTCTGGTGAAGTGGAGGTGTTGAGTGAGGGTTAGCAGAGAAGGGGGTGTTGGTATCCTGGTTAGGGATAACTGAGTGGAGAGTTTGTGGGATAGGTGGGTGTCAATGGGGTTTTCATGGGCTGGGATGTAGAGATCTTCATCTTCTATGTCAATAGGTGCTGGAGTGGTGGGATGCAAGGATTCAGAGTCTGAGGGGTTGTTTTCTTGAATGCATTCCTGGTAAAAGCATGAATCTGGGGTGCAAAGGTTGCCCAGAGGCCTAGGGTTTCTGGGGCACTGGTGTGAAACAGTGGGATCTACTAGATAGTAGTCCTATCGAAGAGAAGCAATTCTTTTTGTTACACTTGCCCTGGGTAGGAACAAGCATAGACCTAATGATAATTGCCTAGGTCAAGTGTTATGATTGGTGATAACCCCTTATCTTTTCTTTCTTTGTTACATAACAATCTCTCTCAATCTTCTTTTGATTCTCTCGCTATGTGACACAGTAACATTAATATCCATTCACATTCTAGACTTTACTATGTCTATTTATGCTTACTATCTATTTTTACTTAGAGATCTCAACTAGATTTCCTATGTGTCTCCACTTGCGCAGCCTGCACTATTTATTCTCTTTATTTCTCATCATCATCCATAGCCTTTGATCACAGCACCTCTGCACCAACTCGCATAGCTCTATACTTAGTCTCCACAGCCTTATGGCTATTCAATGACTCATAGTGACTCAGTATGACTAGCACTACTTAGTATAAATACTGGCCAAACATGTACAGTAACACTAAGCAATTCCTACCTTGGGTTTTCGCCTTCAAATCCCTAGTCCTCCTCTGAGCTCATCCCTAAGTTGGTCTTAGTGCCTCCTCATCATCATCCCTAGTTCCCAACCACCTAGAACCTCTGTGATCCTTCTAGGAGATCCTTGACATCATCTGATGTAATATTGAACCTTCGTCCACCAGAACCCTTGACCTTCATCTCCAGAGTCCCTGACTTCTGTCAGTATGTTACCCTCAGCCCCTGTCCTTGACCTAGGTGATTATCGTTAGGTCTACGCTTGTTCCTACCCAGGGCAAGTGTAACAAAAGGAATTGCTGCTCTTCGATAGGACTACTATCTAGTAGATCCCACCATTTCACATCAACACCCCAGAAACCCTAGGCCTTCAGGCAACCTTCACACCCCAGATTCACACTTCTACCAAGAATGCATTCAAGAACCCTATCCCTCAGACTCTGACTCTTCACACCACCCCACCCCAGTCCCTACTGATGTAGAGGACAAAGACATTGAAATCCCCACCCATGAGAATCCACTAGACACCCACCTCTCACATGAACTCTCTGCTCAGCTATCCTTAAATAGGGAACCTACACCACCATCCCCATTAACTCTCACTCAACACCTCCACTTCACTGGAGGAACCATCTCATCCACCATTGTTCCCACACCAATCCCCCACACACAGATTCTACCCCCATTTCTTTCCACAGAACCATCCTCCCCTGTCCCATCAGTAAGCATGAGCAAAACAGCACCACCCCCACATAAACCCATAGAACTCCACATCACCTCTCCTGATCATTTTGATGGAAGCTATACCACAGCCAAAGCCTGGTTTGCCTCTGTTGTATTCTACTTCCTGGTCAATGAAGAAGTATACAACAATGATACCAAAAAGGTGGCATATACTCTATCATATATGACCAAGGGATCAGCCACCACATGGGCAGCAACCTACCATATCAAGGTCCTAGCAAACGAAGAAACAATCACTTGGGATGATTTCAAGGAAGCCTACCAAAGCA
>JBBPLE010000885.1:0-11550 GCA_038089675.1 Boletales sp. KT-2023b
TCCAACTGTGCTTTGCAATGCTTTGCTGAGAGTAGAGGTTGTTTAGACTTGACTACAGCCTTCATACCAACATTTTTCAAGTGATGACAGACTGTATTAGGATGGAGGGATTGGTTGGTGAGGGTGGTGAGGGTTTTGATGACCTGAACAGCATTCTCTGCCTTGTTACTAGTGATTAGACACACAGCATGCTGGATATCAGTGTTACACTTGGTCTGGGTAGGAACAAGCATAGGCTCAAAAGACTAAAATAAAGTCAAGAATTCAAGGAGACTTTGGGTGGAATGCTTGCCCAAGGGTCAAGGGTTCAGTTGATGATGAAGTTGACAAAGGGGATTTCAAAGGGTTCAAGAAAGCAAGGTAAGATTGAGCAGGACTAAGCTGGAGATACATTGAGTATGTCTATGGCTTAAGAACTATAAAATAGAAACCAATGGAATATTGTAGAATGCTTTTGACTAAGTAAAGTAAAGATAGAACATTCCAGGAGAAGAAAGAAGGCAAAGATAACAGGAATAGACAATGGAAATGAAAGGTGTGTGACAAACATGTTGCATGTTCTAGAGCACTCTATTCAAAGAGAAGAAGTGCCAGGTCAGGCTGGTGTATTGTACAAGCAAAATGTAACATTACCCCCTTAGTAAATTTGAAGTTGCAATGAGAAATCAAATGAAGAAAAAGAAAAGAGTCAGAGATCCATGCACCTGTCACCTCCTGGGGATCCAGTCATGTTGGCATAAGCATTGTTGTCATTCAGATCAAGGTTGGCAAGGTCTGGGTCAGGAGAGGGGTGGTGACAGGAGCAAAGAGGGTGATGATGATGGTAGGATGAAGGAGGGACTTGTCTGGGAGCACTGCTGGAGCTAGAAGACAGAGTATTGAAGAGTTGTTCAACAAGAGGTTGAGAAGGGGATGGAGGGGAGAAGCTGGATTGTCAAGAATGTGCCAAAGAGGAAGAGGAACTAACTGGGTTTAAAGTATGTGGGTGAGGGCAGCAAAGACAGCAGTTCTGGATATGGCCTGGATGATGATGAGCACAGTGAGGACAGATGTAGAATGGGCAGTTGATGCAGATATGGGAAAATTGGTGACAATGGAAACAGGTTCAACTGTAAAGATAATGGTTGGGGGGAAGAGGTACATTATGCTGTCCTTTCCAACTGACTTCAGCATGTTCAATGATGGCTAGTTCCTTGAGGGTGAGGGGTTCTTCAGAGGCTTCTGGGGAGGGGTGTTGTTGTTGATGATGTTGTTCATTGAGCTCTCAGGTATAACACAAGATGTCCTTGGCTAGCTTGTCCATCTCTAGCTGGTGCATGATGAGAGGGTAAGGTTGGTTAACTTGGTGCAGGTTTTGTGGAGGGCAGTGACATGTTCCATGGGGTAGTCAGACATGTGGTTGGCAAGGGGATAGAGGCTATGGATCTCTTTGAATAGATGGAATAGGGTATCAAGGGGAGAGAAAGGTTCTAAATGAGTGCAAAGGGGGAAAGTAAGATGGGGGGAACTAAGGAGGAGCATTAGGGAGGACTGCTTGGTGATGGGGAAGTTATCATGATGAATGTGATGGGCATAAAGTGGGAGTTCAACAGAGATGACAGGGTCAGGGTCAGGGGTAGGAATGCAGAGGGGAGGAGAAGATGGTTGGGGGATGGCAGGATTGGAATTAGTAGAATCAAGGCCTTGAATATGATAAAGTAAGGGAGTGGTCCAGCCAGTGGTAGCTGCAGCAGGGGAAGGAGATCTAATGGGAGTGGACATGTTTTGACTTGGTGGATGATGTAGGGGATGGTGTAGGGAAGATGTGAGAGTGAAGGTTTTTATAGTCAGAGAGGATTTCATTTGCATGATTAAACTCTGACTTGGGTAACCATGAGTCTTCTTTGGTGGAGTATCCTTCCATTGGACCAGGAACTTTTGGTTGTTCAGAGTTCCATGATGTCAGATAATTTTTTTCCATTTTGTATTCCTCTTCTCCATTGATAAGGTCAGGTGGTGGGGAAGAGAAGTTCAGTCCATGTACATTGTTTTCACAATAGGGTGATAATAGGGAGGTGTGGAAGACTGGGTGAATTTTCCAGGTGTGTGGGAGGTGAAGTTTGTAGGTAAGGGGGGAAAAGACCTGGGTAATGGTAAATGGACCTTCTTGCTTGGGAGTGAACTTCAGGTGGGAGATAAGGCATTTCAGGTTTTGAGCTTCTAGCCAAACTTTGTCATTTTTATAAAAGGAAGTGAATTTTCTGTGAAAGTGTGATTCCATGATTTGTCTGGCAAGTTCATGTGCTGCCAGGGCTTCATCTTGGGCTGCAAAGAGGAGTTTCAGTCATTCTTCAACTGCTGGGAGGTTGGTTTCAGCAATGATGGTGAGGAGAGGGTGGGGTTTGAAGTCCATCATGAGGAAAAAGGGGGATTTGCTGGTGATGGAATGAGGGCAATGGTTGTGTGTGAATTCAACATGAGAGATCATGTCAGACCATGTGGAATGGGAATTGCTGCAGAAGATCTGAAGATAAGTTTCTATTTCCTGGTTCACCCATTTGGTTTCTCCATCAAATTGTGGGTGATATGTGGTGAAGAGGGAAAGGTTGTATCTAAGGAGGCATTTGAGTTCTTTTGTGAAAGAGGAGGCAAACTGGGGGTCATGATTGGAGATAATTTTGTTGTAAAGGCTGAACTGGGTGTAGATCTTATGGAAAAAGAGGGGGGCAATTCCTTCAGTGGAAACTGACTTCTTGGTAGGGCAGAGAATCACCCCCTTAGTAAGCCCATGGTCAACCATGACCAAAAGACTTTCAAAACCCAAAGAAACAGGAAGGTCAGTGATAATGTTGCAGGAGATTTGCCAGAAGGGGAGGGAGAAGAAGGAAGCAATGGGGAAGAGGGGGGGAACAGTGGGATGGGTGTTTGTCTTTGCAGACTGACAACAGGCACAGCCCTCAACCTATTTGCGAATGAAATGAGCAAGGCCAGGCCACCAGAACTCCACTGTGACAAGTTGATGGGTTTTAAGGTAGCCAGGGTGACTGGCCAAGGTGTGATCATGATGCCATTCTACAACTGAGTGGCGCAAGTCAGGCAGGACATAGGCACACCCCTTGAAAGTGAGGATACCAGTGTTGTATTGCCAGTCAGAGAGCCAAGAGCAAAAATGAGTGGGAACATTGCCAGTTGTGGCACATAAGGCATTGAGGACAAGGGGGTCGGAAGCAGAAAAGGCAGCCAGTTTGGTCTGGAGGGAGGTGTCAATAAGGTTGACAAAGAGTGTCAGGGAGGAGGGTGATGTTGTTGTTGTCATTGTTGGTTGCAGGAAGGAGGTCTGGTCAGTGAGAGAGGGCATTAGGAGTGGCAAGAGAGGTGCCAGGGACATGGGTGAGGTGAAGGTCAAAGTCCAAAATATCAAGTAACCAGCAAGCTTGCTGATGGTTGAGCTTTTGTGGTTGTTGGAAGTATGTAAGGTTTTTGTGATCAGTGAACACTTCAATGGAAAAAGGGGATCCTTGGAGGTAGTGGCACCATGCTTTGAGACCATGGATGATGGCAAGGAGTTCTCTATCATAGGTATCATAGTTGCACTCAGTGGGGGAGAAGGATTGGGAGAGGTAGGAGCAGGGATGCCAGTCACTGTTAGCATTGGTTTGGAGGAGGATGCCACCAGAGGCATATTTGGAAGTGTCAGTGGCAATGGCAAAGGGGTGGGTGGGGTCAGGGAGATGGAGGATTGGGCAGGGTTGGGGAGATGGAGAATTGGGCAGGAGAGGAAGAGTTGTTTTGAGTTCATTGAAGGATTATTGACAACTAGAAGACCAGTCCCAAGGTTGGTTCTTCTTTGTGAGGTGAAGGAGGAGGTGGATGATGTTTGAGTAATTGGGGATGAAGCAACAATAGAAATTGGTGAATCCCAAGAAGGATTGTATATCCTTGACTTTGGCAGGGGTAGGCCATTCATGAATTCCATTGAGTTTTACTGGGTCCATAGCAAGTTCATCAGGACAAACAATCATGCCAAGGTATTCAACTTCATCAGTAGCAAACTTGCACTTGTCAAGTTTGAGATGGAGGTCTAGATCAGTCATGCATTGGAGGACTTGTTTAGTTCATTCGTTGTGGGTCTTGGCATTGGGGGAGAAGATGAGGAGATTGTCCATGTAGATGACTAACCATCCTTCTGCTATCATGTTGCAGAAGGAGTCATTCATGAAACATTGGAATGTGGCAGGGGAGTTACAAAGTCCAAAGAACATGGTGGTGGGTTTGAAGAGTCCTTTATGCATGGTGAAGGCTGCCTTCCATTGATGACCATCTTTGATGCAAACATTGTTGTAACCCCAATAGACATCAAACTTGGTGAAAACTTTGGCTCCCTTGAGGTTATCGATGAGGTTGGAAATGAGAGGGAGAGGGTAGGCATCATGAATGGTATGTTCATTGATGTAGCAGTAGTCTTGACAAGGGTGGAGTCCTCCATCTTTCTTTTTCACAAAGAAAAAGGAAGTGGCTTGAGGGGAGTTGGATGGACAAATTTTCCCAGCTTTGAGATTTTCATCAAGGAAGGCTTCAGTAGCAGCTTTCTCATCTGGGGAGAGGGGGTAGAGTTTGCCAATCTTCAGGGTAAAGGAGTCATCTAGGTTGATCTCATGGTCATATGGTTGGCTGGGGGGAACATGGTCAGTTGCTTCCTTAGAGAACATGGAGGAAAAGGTGGAATATTCAGGTGGGAGAGTTACTTTTGGTTTGGCCTTCTTGGTGGCCATGGCAAGTTCTGTGGATGTGGTAAGTTTAGTGATAGTAGTGGCAGGGATGAAGTGTGAGCCACAGCAGATAATCTGATTAAGGATTTGGTTGTCATTGGCAGAGGAGGTATTGTGCTTTGGTCTCTTTTTTCATGTAATCATAGAGATGTCCATCCCAGATGAAGTTGACATTTACATGGTGGGGTAGTTGAGTGGTAGGTTTTTGGAGAGTAGGAGGTGGTTTGGTGTGGGTGTGGTATAAATCCTTGGATTGGTTGGATTCAAGGGGAATAGATAGTTCTTGTCAGATCTAGTCAATGGTAGGGTTGGTCTGTTTGAGCCAGGGAAGTCCAAGGATTATGTTCTCCTTTCCACAGTTAAGGATGTAGAATGTGATGTGGTGTGCAAGTTGACCAATATGGATGTAGAGAGTGGTTGAAAAATGGATAAGTCCATTTTTATTTCTGGATTAGTTGATGTTTTGAATGGCAATGGGGGAGGAGAGTTGTTCTTTTGGGAGATGATGTTTCTGAACAAAGTCCCAGTTGATGCAAGAGATTTGCACTCCAGAATCAATGAGGGTGCAAGTTCCAATAGCTTTTAGGTGCAATGGTTTGATGATTTTGATGGGGAGTTGCATAGATTGTTTTGTAATCAATGATACAAGTATAGAGGTGTACATAAAAGAAGGGGAGTCTTGCATTGGGGAAGGTCTCCAGTCTAAAAATCCTCATTGGGTAAGGTGAAGGAGATCCTGGCCACAGTTTCTTCTTCATCATTATCTTCAACTTCTACTAGCTTTGGGACTTCTTTGACCTTCCTAACCTTCCTTTCTCCAGTCTTCTTTGGCTGAGAGGAGAAATGGGGGCATTTGCTGGAGAGGTGTCCAGGTTTGTGACACTGGAAACAAAGTCCTTTGGCAATGCAGCATTTTCATTCTTCTGGGGTCATCTTGGATACCTTTATGGCATCAATGTCCATGGCATCAGGGTCTTTCTGAGGGTGGGAGGAGGAAGTGGTGGTGAACAAGTGATAAGGAAGATTGGCTTTGCCTTGTTTTGCCATATCATCCACTCTTCCCCATTGTGTGAGGAAGTGGGTGGCTTTGGCATACCAATCATTGATTTTAGAGGGGACAGTGTCCATGGACATCATCCTGTACATTAGTTTGATGTAGATGCCAGTGGAGAAGTATCCAATAAGAACATTTTGGTTGGTGATGTTGTTGATTTGGACATGGTTTTGGAACTCAGAGATGTACTTGGTGAGGTTTGAAACAGAGAGCTTTCCTTCCATCTTCATAGTGGAAGGCCAGGTAATGGAGAGAGCAGTAGTGTCTTTGTGTTTGAAGGTGGTGTTGAATGCAGCAATAAAGTTATCATAGGATCTGAAACCCTTGTTGGCTGCAATGGCAGTTTTTTAGAAGGAAGAGGCCCAAGTAAGGGTGGCTCCTTTGATCATATATGAGAGAGTGAAGGCGATTTTCTTGGTATCAGTGGTATAGACTTCTTTATTGACAAGGAGGTAGGTGTGGATGGAGTCCAACCAGGTTGTTGCTTTGGCATAGTTGCCATCAAAGTATTTGGGGGTACCAATCTGGAGTTTGACTGGTTTCAAGGTCATGGTGAAGTGAAGTGGTTGTGGGGGGAGGAAAGGGGGAAGTGGGTGTAAGGGGGCAAATTGGCAAGGGAGAGCAGGGACAGAGGGAGGTTGGGGAAAGAGGGGGGGTTTGGTTGCAATGGGAGTGGAAAAAGATGGTGTGGGTTCTCTGGGAATGGTAACAACTGCAGAGAAGTCATGGGCTAGGGTGAGCATCTCTTCTTGTTCAAGGGAGTCAGGGAGTGGGAGGTCAAGATTGAAGTCCTTGTTTGAGTGTTCAGTAGAGGTGGGGGAGGGGGAGGAATCTGAGGGGAGGTCTGGGTGATTTGATCAATAAGAGTGCAGCAATGCCCAATCTAGGGCTGAGGGTGTCTGGGAGGAGGAAATGGTGGGAACTACAACAATGGTAGCCCAAAAAGAGGAGCTTAGTCCTTTTGTTACACTTGGTCCAGGTAGAAACGAGTATAGGCTCAAAAGACTAAAATGAAGTCAAGAATTCAAGGAGACTTTGGGTGGAATGCTTGCCCAAGGGTCAAGAGTTCAGTCAATGATGAAGTCAATGAGGATTCAAGGAGTTGTCCAACAAGAAAGTCGACAAAGGGGATTTCAGAGGGTTCAAGAAAGTGAGGTAAGATTGAGCAGGACTAAGCTGGAGATACATCAAGTGTGTCTATGGCTTAAGTACTGTGAAATAGAAATTGATGGAATGTCATAGAATGCTTGTAACTAAGCAAAGTAAAGATAGAATGTTCCAGGAGAAGAAAGAAGGCAAAGATAACAGGAATAGATGATGGAAATGAAAGGTGTGCAATGAACACATTGCATGTTCTAGAGCACTCTATTCAAAGAGAAGAAGTGCCAGGTTGGGCCAGTGTATCATACAAGCAAAATATAACAATCAGCAGAGGAAAGCTTGGATGGATGGCCTCCAAGTGACTTCTGAAGGGCAGAATGCTCCTTGGAACAAAGTCTGGGGATGGTAGCAGTACTCAGACCAGTACTGGATACAATAGAGTGGACAGAGAGACCAGAATGCAGCTAAGAGAGAATGGTATGTTTGTGGGTATCAGAAAGAGGTCACATGATAATAGTGGTTGGAAGTCAAGAAGCATGGGAACATTTTCAAGCTCAGACATCATGCACATATGTGTATCTTTGTTTGTAGCATCAAACAACATCAACTACCAGTTCATTTCATAGAGATCCTATGGTTCATAACAAAAGTCCCAAAACTGTTACAATGGAGTTCTTGTTTTAAAATGGCCATATCTCTGCCATTCCTGGATGGAATCACATGGCCTAGGGTCCAATAGGTAACCAGGAGTGTGTACTACTATTTGCCCCATGAATGCTAAGCATAATTCCCATGGGTGTTTGCAGTGCACTTTGTGCACCATGTTAGGATTAGCACATTGTAACAGTTTTGGGAGTCACTGTAGTATGGGATGAGACTTTTGTACCAGATGGTCATTATGAGTCTAAATACTATGATGGATTTGAACAGTATTCAGTGTGTCCCACTACAAACTCTTCTCCACATGACTTTACCAAAAGTCATTGGATGGTTGATAGTGGTGCTACAAATCATATTATACCATATCTTAATGACTTTATCTCCCTAAGCAACAGGGAGAAACTTTGTGAAGTTGCTAATGGAATGACTATGAAGATGACTGTTACATTTGACCTGGGTAGGGACAAGCATAGACCTAATGATAATTGCCTATGTCAAGGACAGGGGCTGTGGGTTACATACTGATGTAAGTCAGGGACTCTGGAAATGAAGACTGAGGGTTCCAGTGGATGAAGGTTCAAGGTTACATCAGATGATGTCAAGGGACTCCTAGAAGGATCACAGAGGTTCTAGGTGGATAGAGTTGGAGGTCAATGATGAGGAGGCACTAAGGCCAATCTTAGGGGTGAACTCAGAGGAGGACAAGGGATGAAGGCAAAAACCTAAGGTAGGAATTGTTTGGGTTACTGTACAAGGGCTATGAGTATATATACTAGAAGGTGCCAGTCATACTGAGTCATCTAGAGTGATCAAATAGCCATGGGGCTGTGTGAGCTAAGTATAGACCTATGCAAGACAGTGCAAAGGTGCTGCAATCAGAGACAGTGTGAATGATGATGAGAAATAAAAATGATAAATAGCACAGGCTGTGCAAGTGGGAACACATAGGAAAGGTGATCAGAGATCTCTATGTAAAAATAGATAGTAAGCATAAATAGACATGGTAAAGTTGAGAATGTAAAGGGATATCAATGTTACCATGTCACATAGAAATAGAATCAAAAGAAGACTGAGAGAGGTTAATATGTAAAGTGGAAAGAAAAGATAGGAGGGAATTGTGAATTGTAACAATGACAGGCCCTGGCCATGTTATTATCAAATCCTTCACCAATAAACCTATTATCTTATGTGATGTCTGGTATTCACCAGATTCACCTCACAGGCTATTTTCATTGCTGGCATTAACTAAACTTGGTTACACAGCCGAGATTACTCAAGAAGCTACCAATATTCAGGACAAATATGGCCATCATGTATTACAGGCATTAGCCTTCTCACCTCATGGGGGATTACACTGTTTTCAGTCACACCAGATTAAACCAACTGCTAGTTCAACCATGTTCCTTCAGGAAATAGATTCTATTCATTTGTGGTGTTACTGCTTTGCTCATGCTTCTCAGAATGTGTTACACAATGCTTATAAAACTTGTTCTGGAATGCAACCATTTACTACACCAGTTACCACACCCTTTTGTAAGGGTTGTGCCATGGGAAACAAACTCAAATTCCTCATTTGGTTTTTGAATCATGTACACCAACTGTTCTCTCATTGGTTCACTCTGATTTATTGAAACATCCTGTTTTATCTTGTAATCATTCCAAATGGGTTATTACATTCATTGATGATTATATTTCCTATGTTTGTCTTGTTTTTCTCAGGCACAAGTCTGAAGTTTTATTGCTTTTCAGGCTTATTTAGCCTTTGCTGAGCATTCCACAGGTACTTCTCTTATCACCCTTCATTTGGAGTATGGGGAAAAATATATTGGCAATGATTTCCAATTGTTCCTCACTTCACAAGGCATTCAATACCAAAAGGTTGTCACTAGAGAACCACAATAGAATGGTAGAGCAGAACACATCAATAGAACTCTATTAGACAAGGTAAATGCAATGATACATCATGCTTGTCTACCCAAATCATTCTGGCAAGATGTGATGGAAACTGCTGTACATGTGTACAATCATCAACCCATGGGATGACCAAAATGGAAAACTCTGATTTCACTATGGGAATCAAGTAATAAGAAACCAGATATATCTGGATTCAGAGTATTTGATTGTTGAGCATATGTATTCATTCACAAAGAAGATCATCAACACAAACTTTCCCCTGAAGTAAGGGAAATGATCTTTATTGGTTATCCACCAGGAGTCAAAGGATACTGATTCTATGATACCCAAAACTGAAAAGTTGTAATTGCAAGCAGTGCTACTTTCAATGAATTCTCATTCCCAAAACATTCTGATGAGTATGACAAACTAGATGATGTACTAATCTCAGATAATGACAATAACAATCTGAAATACCAAGATTAAGTGGAACCTGATCAAGGGGATGCCCAACATCCAGACAGCTTTGAAATTGAAATACCAATGGAAGATCTTCAACCCAATCAAGATCCCCATCTGGTACAATGACCAGATATACCAATTACTCCACCTTGGACACCAGTTTCACCTCCTAGAGTTTCTTGATGGATTCCAAATCCACCACCTCCTCCAATGGGAAGATCTGAACAAGTCCCAAGACTTAGAATTGCTCCTGACAATGCATATGGAGATCTACCTCCAACCAAAATAGAGTGATGGGGAGATGAATTTGACTTTCCAGAATTAGACCAAGGATCAAAGGAGGTGAGTGCACACTTTATGAAAGTGCTCATGTTTCAGGCAGCACTCATTTTTGGGATACCAAGACAATACAGGGATATCTCCAAATTGCCTAGAAATGAACAAAAACAATGGTTTGATGCATGCAATGAACAAATGAAATCCATGAAAGATGCTAGGTCATAAACCCATAACAAGGAAATGGGTATTTGTCAAGAAAAGTGATGGATGAACTAAGGCATGTTATGTTGCTAAGGGATTTACTCAAATCTTTGGAACAGGTTTTGAGGAAACCTTTGCTCCAGTTGCAAGATTTGAAACAGTTTGACTGTTACTCGCACTAGCTGCTTTAGAAGATTGGGAAATCAAAGCACTAGAGATGTGAAGACCACCTTTCTCTTCAGAGATCTTGACAAAGAGATCTATATGACACAACCCAAAGGTTTTGTACAAAAAGGTTCTGAGACTAATGTTTGTCAATTGAAGAAGGCCATTTATGGTCTTAAACAGGCTGCACTCCAATAGAACAAAGCCTTACACAACTTCATTGTTAAGATGGGTTTCAAAAGAACCTTATCTGATCCAGGGGTTTATGTTCACTTTAATAAAAGTGACATAGTCATCATATTAATTTATGTTGAGAATGCTCTATTTATAAGCAATAACAAATTGCTACTCATGCACAAGAAAAGGGAATTTATGACCAAATGGGAAAGCCAAGATTTAGGACAAGCTCAAGAATATCTAAGCATGAGGATCACTAGAGATCACTCAATGCAAACTCTTAAAATAGACCAAATTGTATATGTGGAGAAAGTAATCTCTAGATTTGATCTACAAAACTGTAGACCCACATATGTTCCTCTTCCATCTGGGTATAACCCAGAATCTCTCCAAATCGAATCTAATGCTTCTATTCAAAGTCATGGCTACTACCAAGGATTTATGTCTCACATACAAAGGAAACTTGAAAGAGGGATTCCTTGCATATAGTGACACAGACTAGGCAGGAGATATTGACACATGACAGTCAACAACAGGATATTGTATTTTTCTAGCTGACAGAATAGTCTCATGACTTTCTAGGCAACAGAGGAAGATCATGTTATCATCAACAGAGGCAGAATACAGTGACTCCCAAAACTGTTACAATATGCTAACCCTAACATGGTGCATGAAGCGCACCGCAAACACCCGTGGGAATTACGCTTAGCATTGGTGGGCCAAATAGTAGTACACACCCCTGGCTACCTATCGGACCATGGGTCATGTGATTCCATCCAGGAATGGCAGAGATATGGCCATTTTAAAACA
>JBBPLE010000886.1:0-11536 GCA_038089675.1 Boletales sp. KT-2023b
TGAGCTAAGCTATTTTCCCGCGCTCGTTGCTTTTAATTACCCGACATGTTAAGCCAATCAGATGTGATTATATAATTTCTACGAAGGACTTCTGGTACTGCTCGCATTCAGTTCATCTGCATCCATGGGAAAATTCACCGGTGCACGTTCGCTGAATATTATGAACGTTCACTGACCGGCAGAACACTGTTTCGAAAGCACGAACCGCCATGTTTGAGTCCCTTGTGGCTGGGACCTGGCATAATCGGTTTCCCGGCGAAACGCGCATCCAGCTGGACTTGACCGAACTAATATCCTTTTACGATACCCAACTTGTGCCGTCGCTGGTGCCCATGCGCGCCAACCAAGAAAGGTGGGACCACCACGTGCAAAACGTCTCCTACGACGACGTGGCGACCGTCATGTCGCGGCTGGAAGCGGCCCTGACGAGACCCAGCTGGAGACGGAGCAAAATCGACTAGCAAACGCTCCTCCACGTCATCGTCGATCGGTTTGCTGAACGGCTCGCGCTAATGCGCCATCTCCTCCGCTCGTCCTATACGCACCAGGACGACGTCCTCGATCCCGCGCGCAAAGCGCACACGCAGCTGAGGACCATGTTGACGCCGTACATCCTCTTCTCTGCTACGCCGACAGACCCATTGGATACGTCCGACCTGGACTGGACAGTGCCCATCTATAAGCTTTGCGCGACCACGCACACGCACGTTCTGGACGCCGAGGCCGTGACGGACGCAGAGCGATTGCTCCTCCGCGCCGCACGCGGTACCACCCGGGAGATTTGCCGTGTGGTGACGACGATGTGGGCAGCGGGCGTGTACGCTGGGCTCGATGCGTCGTTGAACACCCACGTACCGGACGTGGCCGCGATGACGCGCGTATGGGAGACGTGGGCGGTCGAGTTGGACCGGCTGATGAGGTTGCTGGACTGGAGCGTGTGGGTCAAGTGCACGCCGGAGTGTGGCCCCGAGGTACGTGTGTGTCGGATGCACGGGTCGAAACGCGTGCTCATACGGGGCGTACAGGAGTTGTGTTACTTGCCCACGTGGCCTATCGATTTTCCTTGTTCTCCACTGCGGAAGGATAGGTGCGGACTTGACGCTGCGACCGCGCTGAAAGATATCACGACGAGAAATTTACGTGCCACGGACGCTGATGCAGACAAGTGGATCCGGCCGCAACCAACTTGCTTCACGCGATTTGGTCCCTTTAAATTTGAAATGTAATGTACCGTAGGAACAACATCGTGCAATGCGCGAGTTGAGCAGGAGAAAGCCGTATGTATGTAGGAACAACGAAGACAGACTGTCGGTGTACGCCGCCTCTTCCTGGGAAGCGCAGCACTGTGTCCGGTGCGTTTTCCGCTCACTTGGTTTTTTATTGAGAAATGATCAATAACCTCCTGACGCGTGTGGTCCGGCGGCGTGGAGACCGAAAAATGTGGATCGTGAGATGACCCGGATGTTTCCTGTATGTGTGTACAACGCAACTTTCTCTGTTCATCGATTCGAGCCTAATTCACCATCTTTGCACACTGACTACAATTTACACCATTTGGGGAAAGGCATGAACAGAGCCTGAGACTGGCGCGTTTTTTTTCTGGTGGAACCGTCGATCGCTGATCATAACGAGCAAGGTGGGGATATTCAGATTGTACCGTCATGGTCAACCACATCACTTATAACGAGATCGGAATCAGAAGAGTGGGTGTGCCCGGACTGCCAGTGAGATTTTAATGATTTGCTTGCTTACAGATCCAACATGTTTTGAAGCAAGACTGCGCACTATCACCGAAACCAACATACGCTGGTAAACCCGACCTCTTGGTTTCATGGTAGCTACTTGGAAAAATAAATTGACACAAGATGGCTTCGCGTATGGGGCATTGTTGTGCGTTCCTCGATCATTCATCTTAATCCAAAACTCGTTCTGCTCTCACTCAATGGCCTAGGAGCGAGTCGGGAACTAGGGTTTCCATTTCCATTCCATAAAGTACAATGGATTTGCATACACGAACAACCTGATCCCTCAGCGCCACTGCCTGAAAATGTATATAACAAGGGCCGGACTTTCTCTTCAGTCATCGGCGTTAGCATCACGCACCACCAAGAACAACTGACGCGGCAGGAACTGTGGTGGGAGAGACCCTGTTTCTACGATTGGGGCGATGATGATCTGTGATGCCGATTAGAAACCCATCATGACGAAAGTGAGGAAATCTGTTACTCTAGCAGCATCCTCAGCCCCAGGTGGAACGGTCCATCCGAGGTGGGGCTTGTGCGCAAGTGCAATTCTGAACATGCGGGGATTTAACAACTTCTTGACATCGCATGTTTTACTCACGTATAACCTCCCTGCATTTCCTGGTAGGTGATCCTCCATTTCACCGGCTCCGGGTCAGGCGACATGGAAGCAATAACCGTATGCGTGCCATCCTGAGACACGCTAACATAAGAATATCCACCAACACTAAGATGGTAGGTGTCTAGTCCGACTCTCCTGGCAGTCCACTATTGGGGACATGTGAGTGTTGCTTCTGTTGCAAGCAAAGAACAACCATACCTCATTGACAGGTGCACCGACATAGACCTGCTGCGTGGCGGATCGGGGGAAATTGACACCAATAGGGAGATTTCCCGTGGAAAAAGCGGTGATTTTGAAACGCTCGCCTCCTTCAAGAACGTTGGCCATGGCGATGACTCTGGATGTGACGGGAAGCTGTAGTGTGGATGGGGGCTACATTGCTCGTGCGCTCGATGATATGCTTTTATAGCCACCAGGAAAGAGGGTCTCCTGTACACAGTATGTGTTTCCCATCCCTTCTTCATTCTTCAGCTCCTGCGGGCCCTATGGGGTTTGGGAGCCGAGGTTTACAACAATAATGATGTTTTTATCTCGCTCCACTATTAATCTCCGCCAGGTTCTCGTGGTGTTCAAACCCTTCTATGAACATAATATGTATCACTTGAGCACTGAGACAGGCCATTATGTCTAGGGATGACGAGCGTTCTTATAGGTACATAGCACAACTTGGAGTCAACGTCTGACGAGGATTCAGGTGGACATCGCCCGCTCTGTTGAATGCCATCCATATGAGGACGCATACAGCCAGACTGCATGACGATGTACTACGCCAGCTGCTGCGGCAAGCGGGATATAGTTACATCCTCGCTTCCTGTCACTGATTGTAGAACTCAATGCGAAAGCGGACATTTGGTCAGCGTACTTTCGACCTCTTTCCCGACGATTAAAATGTGTGCGTCGCCTCTGAGCGCAATCAATTAATCACCGCCCATCATGATGTAGTACAGAATGCAAGACTTTTTTTGATATCGATGGTGCAATCGTTGGGTCGGTTCAATCTCGCTTCCAAGGGTTTACTCACCGAGTCTGTACTCGCCGTCACATGCGAACGAACTCCCATCTCGGGGCCGATGTAGTGGTGGTATACGCACGAGCCATGGCGTTCGTGCAAAGTCCTCCACCCTGTTGTGTCTGACCGCATAAAATGTGTGAATTGTGATACAACCTCCTATGCCCATGGCTGAGCTGCGCCGACACAACTTCGGTTGTGGCGCATGATCACTTGATCCCTGAGGAAGTGGCGCTGGAATGAACCAAAACGTTCGACTTTGGTTTGACCTGAACCCCGGAATGGTCGTGGCCCGTATCAAATTTCCGATTCCACACGTTGTTGTTCGACTTTGCGTTCGTTTGGATTTTAAGAGGTCCAGTGATTACAATTTAAAGGCATTTGCGTGGTAACACATGTGCGCACTTGGACTGATTCAACGGAATCAGTACTGTGACAGTCCGATCGGTAAACTCATACGGTACGCCCTTGTTACGAACTGCCTTGTTCCTCATCAAAACCACCCGTTTCGCCTATTCTGAACGCGCCTAGGGTAGATCGTTCCCAAGCTCGGTCAGAATCGACAAAAGACCCAAGAGCGAAGTGACGGATGGTATGTCGTTCGAGTTGGCGTTTGATTGATTTTGCTTCTTTTCAATAGGGACTTACTAATAGAACAGGATGAACCAATACCAAAGGCACGACCGGGTTTCGTTCAACGTATGTCAGGATGAGAAGGGACTGTGGAACGTTGCAACGTTGAGAAATGATCCGCCGTGTCAAATTGATAACGTAAGTTACGTAATTGCTGAGTAACAGACTCGCTGTGGTCCATTGGATGACACTGGGTGCAGGAAACTATGTTATCACTGAACAAAATGTGAAGAAAATAATTAGAAAGTCTTAATTATTTCATCATTATGTTACTGGCAAATATGGAACATAATTATATTTGAAATTCAGCATTTTTGTATTGACAACATGTTGAAATAAATGGGTATCTGCTTTGCTGAGTTTTGAAGCATAAGTAGTATTTGGAGCAAAGCAGATACCCATTTATTTCAACATGTTGTCAATACAAAAATGCTGAATTTCAAATATAATTATGTTCCATATTTGCCAGTAACATAATGATGAAATAATTAAGACTTTCTAATTATTTTCTTCACAATTTGTTCAATGATAACATGATTTCCTGCACCCAGTGTGATGCAACAAAGGATCAATTTGAACTTGTCTGGTAGGATGCTGGCTGGTGGACTTCGAGGAGAGAATGGAAATTGACGGTCCAAATTGGCTCGGAATGCGGCGCCTCGAGTCGCGAGAAGAAGGTTCCGAAGTTGGAAGACATCTGAAGTGCTCCGCAACTTCGAGCACCGAGGAATACCAGTAGTAGTCAGTTGTTTGGGTGACGACTTGGTACGTGTCATCCACTAGATTCGCGTTGCGCAAAGAGTGCTGAACAGACAATCCAGCGTGTCGGGTCGTACTCACCTTGTGGTGAGCGTATCGCTCCACCAACTTGGAATGACATCACTCCCAAGATTCCAAAGCAGTCCTGCCGCATCTGTTTGAGTCGGACATGCCAGCGCTCCGAATGTGCGGGGTGGGCGTGCTGTTGATCCGAGTCTCGTACTAACTAGGCGAATTGGTTGGCGAACCTGGTACGACTGGTGCTAGTGCTAGCCTCTCGATCTGGCGAGCGCTCGGGATGCAGCCAACTAGCATCCTTTCCATTCGGACTAGGCCGACGTCATACTATACCAGCTACAAACATATATTCAATGGCGTATAAAACCAGAAAGAGCACGTTGGTATTCTCTTCATTCACTTCCAAACTACCATGTCCACTTCATCCATGCGCTCGCCTCGCCCAGCAAGCGTAGCTTCCCATCAGACATCTTCTCCCCGTCTTCCTTCTCCTCTCAATCCTTCTGCCTCTTCATTTTCCACACCCCACATCACCGGACACACCCCTCGCAACTCGCCCATTGACGAGATGTCAGATACCCTCTCACCATTGAGAGAGCGGCTTGATTCTGCGTTCGCCGCCTCTCCACGCCCATCGCCTACCACCGCTTGCCCTCGTGCCTCCTCATTTTCTCGCTCTCCCGAGCGATCCCCAGTCACGGGCGCTATTCCTTTCCAGCCACATCGCGCATATGCACACCATCCCAGTCCAAGCGGTAGCCCGTTTGCGCAAGGGATCGCCTTTTCCAGCGTCTCACTGCTTGCAGGTTCATCACAGTCCTCCATCTCCCAGAATGCGCGTTCCCTCTCGCCTTCCAACAGTACAAGGCCAGGGTCTCCCGCTTCGATCCGTAGCGTATGTGTTTCTTGCTTGCCCATGTGTGTTCACCTCTGACACGCTGTGAAACACAGACCCCTTCACAATTTCAGCCTCTCTGTTCTCCACCGCATCCAACCCAATCCCATTTCTATATTCCCCAAAATTCCCCCGTTCAAACCACGCTTTCACCTCCTGGCCGCTACACCCGTACGCAGTCATTTATGATTGGAAACCCGCGTGGCGTACAGGCTTCTCCGCCTCCCCAAGACTATCAGCGCAGCAGACGTATCTCGCTGGATGCAGAACTTGGTTCTCAACCGTCCCCGTGGAGCAGCTCGATGTTCGTCGGACCTTCTTTTGCTCGAGGCTTACCTGTAAAGGTCAAGGGTGACTCGACGCCTCTGAACGAAGCCCCAGTCCGCTGGTGGGGTGGACAAAGAGGTTGGGTAGACGACTGGGACCATGTCGCGCAGGAGCCCAATGGGATATTTGATCCCTATGCGGCCCACTTGTACGGCCGTGGTGATTGCGATGGCACGATGAGCCTGGGATACATTCAGCCTGGTTGTGGAAGTCCATCGGGCTTTCCACGTGGCCAGGGTGGTACCAGCGCATTTTTGGACGATGAGATTCGGGCGTCTTTTGAAGGCGCGGAGGCTGGGTTTGCGGAGCCGATGGTGCCTAATATTGGCCACAGGATGGACGGCATTCCTGCCCCTCGGACTGTACCTATGTCCATTGTACATGGGGGTGCAAAGACTCCCGATTGTGGTGGGGTGGAAGTCAGCGGACCTTTGGACGAAGCGTCTTGTGCACTGAAGACGCCAGAAAATTTGGCTCAGCGCTGCTTTTATCCTGTCCATTCGCATGGAAACACGCGGGGCCTTTCTCCTGATGGCACGGTTAGTAGATGTCCTGTTGATCTCGAGTGTTTTGGCGGTTGATGTGGCGTAGATGACTATACAAGGTCAAGAATTGGGACATGGCGGACGCAGCCGTCGATTCAGCGACGCATCGACGCATTCGTCAATGTCGTACGCCTCATGCCTGTCGGGTCCTTCGCAGTCGCAGTCACAATCACTCTTGGTGTCCCCATCGGACTCCCACACGAGTACGTGTCCTTCTTTGTCCTCGCTCGGAATCGGGATCGAAGAAGCCGAGCGCGAGGTGCTCCGTTCAAAAACAATATGGCGGCGGCGAAATTCTGGGAGCACAATGAAGCGACACAGCAGGGGTTTGAGCAATGGTACCCATGGCGAAGACGCCGGCCAGAGCTGCCGATGCTCCCACCTGACGCGGAATGGCGAACCGGCCGATAGCCCGGAAGGAGAACGTAAGGATGGCACCAAGGGAGAGCTTGCCCTAGTGGAGTCGAGGCAGTCGACCACACGCGAAAAGGACTCGGCGAAACATGGTTCCATGTTTTTTCGTAGTGGTTCGAAGCATCTGGATGCGGCGGACGAGCAGATGCAACGCGAGGGGTATAACAGCGCAGAAAAGGTAGGTCTCTTTTTTATCGCTTTTCCTGGTTGCTGAGGTCCACAGTACGTTTCGATGGCGGTCACATCTATTTTGCCGGTCACAACCATCACGGTGCTATCCCCTGTCGGTGAAGCACTTGTCAAGGCGAGAAACTCGGGTACGTTGTTGGACCAGATTGATCGTCGGGATGTTCTTCATGCTAAACCTATATCAGCAAAATATGTCGGTCGAGAACTCGCGCCTGTGCTCAAGGATACACTCTCTGTATCCGCCGATCTTCTCGCTCTTGCCCCTCTGCCCGGTCTTGAAGAGGCTGCCAAGGCATTACTGTGTATCTGGGATGCGTGCCAAAAGGTGGACGTGAGTGTTTTAACGATTTGATGTGCATATATGCATGTATTGACGCCTTGTTGCACGAAGACGAACCGTCTCTCTTGTTTGCGTCTCGCGGAGCGTTGCGCGACATTGCTCTATTCGGTACGATGCGAAGTCAGCGAAGCAGGGCCGGACACCGCGCTAGGACTTGCCGAGCCTGTAGAGAGGTTGTGTGATGTACTTATCCAGGTATGTGTCTAGATGGACGTGGATGCAATCTGGATTCTGACGTCGTCGTTGAGATCCGGACCTTCCTCGAGACTCAACTTCATCGGCCGTTTTTGAAGCGGTACGTGAGGCGAGAAGAGATTGCTCGCGAGCTCGTTGCATGTAACGAAGCCATCACAGACGCTGGCTCAAGGTTTGGGGTGAGTCTCTTGTGTTTAGATGGGTATTTGCCCGTGCTTGAGTGATGGACGTCTGCAGATCTCGGTCCAAATTCGCACCTATCACGAGGTATGTTTGGCAATGAACGAGTCGAAGCGGTACGCCAAGGAGGCACAAGCGCTACTTTCGCTGGACGTTCATATGATGCAGAGACACTATGCCATGATGTATGGACAGCAGATGCAAACGTGGCGGAGCGTGTCGGGGTTGCCTAGCGGGAATGCCTTGGGTCTCACTATGGACGATGCACCTGCGAACATCCGTCTTATTGGCGAAGGCAATGGCGCGGGCGACTACTTGACGGCTGCATCTGCCTATGGACCACTGTTGTCAGCCACGAAAAAGCCGATGGTTGGATTTGAACAGAACACCCCCACGTCGTCCACGTTGTCGGCGGCATGTACCTCCGATGGGACGGACTTCACATTGTCTGCCACACCGACGCCAACAAGAGCTTCGTTTCTCGTGGAAACGAGAACGAGCGCGACGATTGCGACAACGGGGCAGGGGTCCTCTCTTCCAACGTCTCCGATGCACGCGCTCGTCCAGGTTCATCGCGTTCAAGATACTGTCGATGCGGCTGCGGATGAGGCTGCGCTTCGAGGAACGCTGGAGGGTGCTTTGAATGCAAAGAATGACGTGGAGATGGTTCGCTGTTTACAGGTGGCGCGGGGAGAAATTTCCGAGGCTGCCGAAACGCTTCGACGGATGCTGGACGCGGTCGCAGAACGGGGCGTGGATGGGAACAAGTGCCTCCCGTCTGAGGGCGACCGACGTGGTATGAACAAGGGGAACACCGACTTGGATAGAAAATTTATGCAGAGCGGGATCGAGGCGATGACGCGGCTGACGAAGGAAACGCAAGCCGGAGCTGGAGAAGACGCTGGCGTGGATGGCGTGCCAGAGCTACCGAGTTGGACGATTACGAGGTATGGCGTTGTGATTTTTGATTGGACCACGGTCTGATGTGATGCGTGTGGACAGATATGAAGTTATTCGAACGCGCAAGATTGGCATGGGGTTCTTTTCGGACGTGTACCTCGGTCATTGGCGCAAGCTCCAGGTCGTCATCAAGGTGCTCGCGCACTCCGTGTCGAGGGAGGCGTTTATACGCCACGTTGAGCAGTGGAACGACCTCGATCATCCAAACGTGTTGCCGTTGCATGGTGCAAGCAGTGCAATGGGTGACAAGCCGTGGTTTTTTGTGAGCAAGTTTTGTGGTGGGGGTAGCCTTGCGGGGTCGCTCAGGCGGGCAAAGGAGGAGGGGGCGACGATGGGAGGCATGATGAGCGCGACTCTGCTGAGACACATGGCCGACATTGCCAAGGGAATGGCATATCTGCACGGTCGTGGAGTCGTGCACGGGGATCTCAGGGTGCGTCAGCTTGTATATATACCGCAATGGGCATCTGCGGCTGACCGTCCATGTGCAGGCGGCGAACGTGCTGGTCGATGAGAGTGGGCAGTGTGTTGTTTCTGATTTTGGCCAGTGCGAAATCAAATCGGAGGCCCATCGATTGGCTGGCAAGCCAGAGTCGCGTGAGTGATTGATTGGGTTTGCAGTGCAGGCAAGTTGATGCCCCATTTGGTAGGTCCAATTCGATGGAGAGCACCAGAGATGCTGATGGGAAACGACCGACCGACATACACTGCGGATGTGTACGCGTTTGGGATGTGCTGTATCGAGATACTCGGCGTGGGCGACCTTCCGTGGGAAACGTTGGAAGACGAGGCTATCTGTGAGCTCGTATTGGGTAGGTGCACTCGTTTGTGGTGATGATGGTTGTTGATGGTGGCTATAGACAAGGACGAGCGTCCGGCGATTCCTGTGCTTCCCGGCCACGGAGAAGTTGCCAAGGCGGTGAAGGATCTGGTGCAACTTTGCTGGGTCCGTGATCCTGAGCGTCGGCCGTCTTTTACGAGCATTGCCTCCGCGCTGGACGAACTTCATGCGCAGGGCAGCCCCCGAGTTTCTCGCACCTCGACACCCATGATCAATAACGGATCGATGCTCGCCGCGTCGACAGAGTCTTCACCTGCAGACGAATTTTATGAGACTGCCTCTGAAAGCATGACGACTGAAATTGAAGAAGAAGGGGTGGGTTGCATGGTGAACGTGCCGCTGACCAGTCCCGTTCCCATGCTTGGGCATCGCGCTGTGATTCACATCGACACAAGCGACGACAAGACGGAAATTGCCAAGATCTCGGCCCAGGTGTCGTTGATTGCGTTTGGACAAGATGATACAGACACACCCATGCTCTCTCCGACGAGTACATTATGTGGCGATCCGAGGCAGGAAGAAAACTATCGTCTCCTTGTGGCATCGAATCACGCGTTCCATCCTTCATGCAAGTGCTGGTTTCCCTAAACCAAATCGAAAACTCACAAAGGCTTGGTTTTCAGTGACGCTTCCTCTCTGGTTCCCGACACGGGTCGACGTTGGGGCAGTTGGATGCCTTTCTAAACCCAAGGGCGAGTTTATCACGTTGTTCAATGCGATCGATCCTCTCCAGAGTGATGAAGAGCGACTTCGTCGTTTGCCATCCATGTATGGTTATGGCAAGTTTGAGGTACACAGGCGGGAGGAAGGAAGGCGAAGCGTGGCCCAGCGCGGTCTCGACGCTATTTCGGGCTTTTTGACCTTCAAGACGCGAGGCGATCGGTCTCACCCGTACGTATAATACCCGCCTTTGGGATCGTTTGATGTGCTGAAGGGTCTCGATCAGGGAAAGGATCACGCGGCAGTACACGTTTCCGCTCGTGCAAGGGAAACCGACAGCGCACCTGTGCGTAGAAAAGACGGTGCATCGTTTTATGGACCCATTGGAAGTACCCAAGACGTGGTTCAAGCAACACGCGAACATCATTCTGGAAGTCCTTGGGCCGCGCTACGGGATTCAAAAAGAAGATTTGATCTTGGGCAAGTGATGCTGCAAGTGGTCGTATTTAGGCTAACCATGTTCTTTTTTTCTTCCTCTTCCCAGTGGTCGGGGCACTGGAGGCACCGGATTGGGCATTGTTTGTCTCTGATGATCATTACGACGGTCGCGCCCAATTCAATATATTTTCCGGTCGGGACAGGGGCGAACCGTGGGGCGTGTACACCGTGGAACGTGCAGTCAGGAGTTCGAGCGCTGGACAGGTGCGGTGGGTGGACGTGGGTAAGGGCACGTTTGGGAGCAAGGTATCTAGTCTCCCGTCTGGTAGCCACGATGTCGTAGGGGATACGGTCATGTTGTCGGGATTGCGGTTTGAGCGGGGGATGGAGGTCCCGACGGCGGTCTGAAGTCGGAAGGGTGGTCGACGCCGTTTTTTTAATTTGATTTGTAGTGCACGGAACGATATGTATCCTCTGATAATATCATATCATGATTCTGGTTGGCAGAAGTGTAAACAAATGCCTGAGGTTTGAAGATTGCCAATGGAAGAAGTGCTCTTGCTATTGATTGAGGCTTGGATCAATAATGGTACTCAGATAGCCTCACATACATCAGTAAATTCACACTGATCTTTTTTTGGTTTATGCAGTGCTTATTTCATCTAATTTGGCTCATGACATAACATTAGCACCACAAGTCAATTAAGCTGAATAGCCGAGATCCAAGACCGGCCGAGGCGTCTTCACTGACTTATGTGACTTTGACCAA
>JBBPLE010000887.1:0-11523 GCA_038089675.1 Boletales sp. KT-2023b
AGATAGAACCTTCCACAGGAAATAGAAGCGTAGATAACAAGAATAGAAGGCAGAAATGAAAGGTGTGTGACGAACACGTTGCATGTTCTAGAGCACTCTAAAGAAGGTAAAAGATACCGGGTCGGGCCGGTCTATTGTAACGAAGAGTAACGAAGAAAAGAAGTGAATCGTAACAAGGGCTGGACTTTGACCAAGTCTTTTCCCCAGTTGTACATTTCAAGACTGTGCAATGTATATTTGCCCTCTCAGCCCTGGAAGGATGGTACATAACAGGGCTTGACATACACACTGTGTACCTTTACAGTAAACTGGATGAGGAAATCTATATGGAGTTCCCTGAAGGGTTCATGCCTCCCAATGCAAAAGGCAAAGTCCTCTGCCTCATGCACACACTCTATGGACTCAAGCAAGCCAGCTTAGCCTGGTGGAAAGTGCTTGACAAATCCATGGCAGAACTCAACTTCAAATGATTAAAAACTGATGCTGGACTCTTTATATACCACAACAGCAAAAATGTTGTACTTGCAGTAGTTTATGTTGATGACACCCTCTTTTGTGGCCCCAACAAATCTTTCATAGACAAGATCAAGGCTGCATTCATGAAGAAATGGGAATGTTGCAATCTTGGAGAACCATCTGAATTCCTCTGAATGAACATCTGTTGAGAAGGTCATACTATCCAGATTGACCAAAAAGACTACCTCAACAAGGTGCTTGAATGATGTGGCATGTCAAATGCCAAACCTGCACCCACTCCTCCCCCACAGGGTTATTACCCAGTGAAGAATGATAAACTGGTCCAACATGAATTATGGACACATTTTCAGACCATGATTGGATTGTTGCTGTATCTAATGATCAGCACCCATCCAGACATAGCATATGCCATTACCCAACTGGCATGCATGTCAGCCAATCCATCTCAGGAGCACCTAGATCAGGCCCTGTATATTTGCTGTTATCTTGTTGGCACTCATGATTATGCACTCATTTACAATAGTGCTGGCAGCAAAGGCTTAATTGCCTGTATAGATTCAGATTGGGTGCAAGACATTAATACTGTGTACTTCCAAACTAGCTTTTATCTCAAATTGGCTGATGGTGTGTTTTTGTGGAATTCACACTTACAAAAAACCACTGCTGTCTCTTTCACCAAAGCAGAATACATGGCCTTGAGCAACTGCTCTCAACAATGTGTGTGGATACATGAGATGATGGGCAAACTTGGCTATAAGCTAAGACCTATTCCCATCTGTGGTGACAATCAGGGCAGCCTATTCATTGCACAAAACCCTGTGACTGAAAAGCATAATAAGCACATGCATGTGAAATACCACTTCATACACAATGCAGTCATGACCCATAAGCTAGTCAAACTATTCTATATCCCTGGGACTGACAATCCCATGGATCTGTTCACTAAGAACTTTGGATGAGTCAAGTTCAATGAATTCCATTCACAGCTTGGTCTGAAGTTTTACTCCACTTAAAAAGTACTTTACCCTCTGTATGCTTGTGCATCTAATCGATGACTAAGCAAGGGGGAGTGTTGAATGAATACTGTATGCTATGTATAGATAGAGTTCACACACATTAGGTATATAAGTATGTACTCAGGGTAGCTGAGTTTTAATCGATTCTCTTTCGATATCCTTTACCTCACCCACATAAGATCCTCCCCAGACATTACACCAGGTATGTAAGTCAGACCTTCCGATGTATGACACAGTATACTCGCAACAATTGCAGACATGAATGTTGGATGGGGTAAAATGGGGGGTCTTGGCTAATTGCCTTGACTTGGGAGTGGGGGTGATGGACATGATGAAGGCATCCAAGATCCAAACAGGGGGGCAACCCTTACCAACTAGGGCTCAACCCTTAACAGTATAATGTTCCAGGCTATCCAGGAACTCCAGGAACTCTGCTTCATGATTCTCATGCTGCTCTTCTCTCTCCTTGGCAGCAGACATTTGATGGGCAGTGGCAGCAGTAATGGCAGTGGTGTTAACCATAACTGTGGAAGTGGAAGATGTTGAAGACATCAGTGGCAGTGTTGGGCAATGGTTGATGGTCAGAGATAATACAACCAGCAGATAACTTGGATATCATGCCCTCAAGTAGAATGTTGGTGAAGGTGGTGGATGGGATTGTCTACTGCACACACAAGAAGGGTGTATGACACATAGGTAGCAGGGATGGGGAGGAGATGATGATAAATCATCCCATCACACTCAAAGTGGAAGTAAAATCTGTCATGAAGATGAATAGAGGTCTGGCTGTTAAACCAATATTGAGTGGTTAACTCAGGAGCGTCATTAGGATCAACTAAATGGCTAGAATGAGTATATGCAGCAGGCATTCAGCAGCAGGGTAATGTGGAGGTCAATAGGAGGTCCACAGTGAAGAGTCTTGATATTTTGTTAGGGACAAACCCAAACAATGCCTGCAACAGCAAGTGCTAAGACCTAGAAGGTAGGAATGAGTCAAGACAATCACCAGCGAGTGACTTAAGAAGGTGTAATGCCCTGAGTTGTGTGTAAACCAAGTGATATCAAGACTAGAGACTATGATACAGCAAGTACAACTATTTATATGTAAATGAGAATGAGCACAGACCAAGCAGTGTGTAAAACCCTCTAACCAACCCTATAAACAAGAGCTGCATGTGAGGTCATAATTATGAAGAAACAATGAGGAAAAGACAAGGACAAGAAATGAGAATGCTTGAGAGCAAGCAAGAACAAAGACAAATCAAATAAGAAGTAAGATGATGTCAAGCCATCAAAGAAGCACAATCTAAACAAAAGAAGTAATGAGCTAGAACAGCTCATGGAAGAAGCCAAGAAGCTTTCAGAATGTCACATGATGAAGGATTAGTCAGAGGATCAAAAGTGATCATGACAGTGCTAATTGTCCACATGCCTTGATCCCATCCATGCTGCCTGGTGTAAATGAATGTTGATGGTGCAGCAGATGATGGCTGTCCTTTACTAGTTCTGAAGGATCTCAAAACACCAGCCCACCCATCTTGGTTTTAAATTCCATCCAAAGTTTATTGAGAATATGAATGTAATTTGTATTCTAATAGCATGATACCTACAGTAGAGCATGACTCACAAGTGTGACCCACAGTCTAGATCCAATAGATCTAAGAAGAGAAGTCTAGAAACATTATCTACAGTCTAAATCTTTACTCACATGCTTACACTATCCAATTTGAAATACTTAGACCCAGTTTAGTTTGACTTAATGACTTTCAGCTACCTGCTTGAACTTCAGCTGTTACATTGGTTGTATAGTAGCTGCAGAACTGGCCAGGTTATGCAAGCATGACCAACATGACAAAGTTTGCCCTCAACCTCATCAGCCATTGACAATGGATTGTGTGCTGCAGCATATGCCAGTGTGACATCCAAGAAAGGAAAGGTCAGTCAGTATCCTCAGGTGGCTGAGTACAGCCAAAGTTCAAGTAGGTAGCTGAAAGTCATTAAGTTAAACTAAACTGGGCCTTAGTGTATTCATCAGATCAGACTGACAGATTGGAAATGATTTACAATCATATTTCAAATATCAAATCATGTGCTTATTGATATTTGAAATTACCTTCATAATGCTTATTGATATTCTACAATAGCTTACTGATACTGTCAAACAAAATGAAGAGGAACATCATAGAGTACAGTAGTACATTCTACAACTTATCCATAAGTAGATACTCCTGCATGTATATAAAGGTTGCCTTACAGCATACCTCTTTCTCTTAAGCAATCTACACATTGTTATATTGCTCTATCAGTTCTACTTGTACTCAATAGTACAATTGCTACTTGATCACTACTATTGTTGCATCAACACCTGGTGAGTGTTCCCACCAGAGGTTCTCATTCCTTTGTCCCTTCACATTCAGGTTTATTCCTGAAAGGTTATGAGCCCCGCCTAGACAAGCAGTGTTCATCTTTTGTATACATGATGCCACCCACCATCTCACATGATGCATGATGGTTCTCTTTGATTCATTCAGTTCTTGAATGTATCTTGGTGATTTACAGAGCATTTCAATTCAGCTATAATGTTGAAAGCACACCTACCTCCTTAATCATCTGCTTTGAATGTATTTATCTAATGCTTCATTATCTTGAGCATACACATCTTTTTAATCTCACTCTTATCTATAATAACTGGACACTTAACATTTCATTTGTAGAATGAAGTGTAAGTACCAAGGCAGATTCTTCACCTGCTCCACCAGCATATCCTGGTCCTCCAAGACCTCCTAGTCCACCAAGTAATCTGAGTACTTTTATACCTAGGCCTTTAACACCTAATCCAGTACATCATACTGAGACTTTACCACATCCTATCATTGATAGAGATCATCTTGTACCACCAGGTGTTCCATTTCAAATACTGTGCCTAGTTTGTCATGGAGGTATTAAAGTTGGAGAAGTCCACCATCATGGTGAGAGAACAATACTTCATTCTAGTTCACAGAATATAGAGGCTCATACAGCCCCTTTTACAGTACTCAGAAACATAGCTGCACCAATCCCATCTGATCATCCCAGTACTACACTGTTTGATTGCCTTTCTGCTCTGCAATACCAACCACCTTCCAATCCACTGATGTTCATTTTTAATCATGGACCTTATGGAAATCCAAACCATGCTCAGTTTCACCAACTCCCAGTCCTACCTGGACTACATAATGCAGCAGGAAATCCCTTTGGACATAATGACATCACTGGCTCCCAACTTCAATCACCTACTCTCCAACACCCCCATCCCATCCACCCTACCAGATCTTCCATTCATAGATCTGAGCTTGCCTCCTATCTTTGGCCCCCTTCACCTCCCAGTGATCCCTCCATTCAACAAGGATCTCAATCCTTTCAGGTTCTTCTGGAGCTCAGGGACAAAGAAGTTCAGGCTCCAGTCCTGTTCAGCCAACCAAAGCTCATAATGACACTATTTTCCCAACCACAAGATCCCATTCTTCTTCCTCCACCTCTCTCTCCCCAAATCAAGGTGGCAGACACAATGTTTCACAAGTTTTGCTTTGACAGTCCACCAAGGTCAGAAGAAGCAATTGTTATGATTGGTGATACCCCCCTATCTTTTTTTTCCATGTTACATAATAATCTCTCTCAGTCTTCTTTTGATTCTTTTGCTATGTGACACAGTAATATTAATCTCCCTTCACATTCTTGACTTTACTGTATCTATTTACACTTACTATCTATTTTTACATAGAGATCTCTGATTCCATTCCTATGTGTTTCCCTTCACACAGCCCATGCTATTTATTACTCTCATTTTCCCATCATCACTCACAGCCCTTGATTGCAGCAATTCTGCACAGTTTTGCATAGGACTATACTTAGTTTATGCAGCCTTAGGGCCATCCATTAACTCCAGGTGACTTAGTATGACTGGCACCTTTTAGTATAAATACTGGCCACTCATGTACAGTAAACTCTAAGCAATTCCTAACTTAGGTTTTCACCTTCACTTCCCAAGTCCTCCTCTGAGCTCATCCCTAAGTTGGCCTTAGTGCCTCCTCATCATTGTCCTCAAAGCCACCACCTAGAGCCTTTGCAACCCTTCTAGGAGAACCTCTGACATCACTTGATGTAACTCTGAACCTTTGTCCACTGGAACCCCATATCTTCATTTCCAGAGTCCCTGACTTATGTCAGTATGTAACCTTTGACCCCCCTGTCCTTGACCTAGGCAATTATCATTAGGTCTATGCTTGTCCCTACCTGGGCCAAGTGTAACAGCAATAGTATGCCTTCAATGGCAGGATCTGGAGATAATGGCAGACTCAGGTCACTGTCATGTTCAGCTGGAGTTTTTCCAGCTGCTTCAACCCAAACATTTGCAATCACCTATTCCACACCTCCTTCACTCAAAGATTCAGCCTCTTCTTCCTCAAATTCATTGGATGATGCATCCTCCTCTTCATATCTCCAATTCTCAGATGGCTGAGGGCACTTCCAATTTAGATCCCCAGGAACTCATGTATGATTCCTTTGTCAAAGTGCAGTGGTCAGTAATCTTCAACTTTGTAATGTGGCCGAAGTATCCTCCCCATATGTACTTCAAAGGAATGAAATGATGCACAGACTCCCAAGCACACATGTGGTTTTGGGATCAATGCCCTCTTCCTTGTCTCTTCAACCTGCCAACTCTTTCCAAACAAGTTGAGATTCTTCAGAGTCAATACATCAAGCAGGTTCTACATCTGCATTACCCTCTCCCAATGCTTCCCTTCACCACATCCCAAGAAGAGCTTCTCAAGACATCTCCTTGAGTAGTTCATCCTTGTAATTTGGTTCCCTATGAAACAGGGTTCCATCAACCCATCAATTGCTTCGCATGTGATGGAGAATGGCTCAGGGATGGTTATGAAGCTGCAGGATGGGCTTTTCCATCTCAGACATATGAAGAATTGGAGTCAAGGTATATGGTTTGTGGTCAGGGTTATGAAATCTTTCATCAGGACATTTTTCCTCCTTCATATGAAAACATCCTACTCATCAAATCAACCTTCCCTGGAGTAGAGATTCTGGATGATGTCTGGGTTAACCAGCTATTCTTCAATAACAACTATATGGGAGAGAATTGGAAGCATGGAATGGTTCTCCATGATTTTAATTGTTGGAGGGGTATGGACATCAAGCTTTGGAATCACATAATGGACTTTGTCCATCACAACTTTTTCTATACCAGCAAAGATCAGCATGCTAATCATCTTTTCAATAAACTTCCTGATCTTCACTTCCTACAACACATCATCAAAGACTCAATAGGCTCTTCAGCTGAAGATGTTGTCTATGATGTACTTAAGGGAGCCAATTGCCAAATGACTAGAAAAGCTGTGACAGAAGGGGAAAATAAATGAAAGTGTCGCAAACTTAGCTAAAGCAACAGATCAAGATTTCATTTCTTGAAATCTTCTTTATGTACCTATTCCCCCTTCTTGGCTGCTTGGACATTATTCATATCTTACATATGCCAGTGAGATTCCAGACTATGATCATCCCCTAACTTTTGTTGATTGGAATACAGACTTTGTGGATACATTTAAACAAGAAATGCATTTTCCTTTTACCAGTACTTCTGACTTTTACATCTACTAAAATAATGTTGTCAGAATCAAAAATCCCCATTTCTTTAAATTCTTCAATTACACAAACTTTGAATCTCTTGCTTCATTACTGTCAACTTCTATTTCCACATGAAGTTATGATGAACCTTTTACAAAAGAGGAATGAAGAATGTACTAGAATAGGAAATTTGCAGAATTCCAAAATGCTAAATCAGGATCAAATCTTGGACAAACTTTGGGGACTATAGGAGTTCAAGGACAAACAGGAGCTGCTACACTTGGTCCAGTCCCTTGTTCATTTGTCTCATACATATATGAACATACATATAATTGATGAATGGTTAACAGATATTTGTTACACTTGCTGTTACACTTGGTCTGGGTAGGAACGAGCATAGGCTCAAAGAACTAACAGTCGGTCAAAGGTTCGAAGGATTCAGACAAGGGAGGCTTGCCGAATAACAAGGGGGTTGTCCAACAATGGAGTCGATGAAGGGATTCAAAGGTGATCATCTGACGATGGAGTCGACGAAGGGGTTCAAGAGATTCGTCTGACGATTGAGTCGACGAAGGATTCAAGGGTAATCGTCCAATGATGAGGTTGACGAGGGATTCAAGAAGGTCAAGGTAGAATTGAGCAGGACTAAGCTGAGGTTACATCGAGTAGGATGGTGGCTTAAGTACTGCGAAGAATAGAAACTAATAGAAGGTCATGGAAGGTTGGTTATTAAGCGAAGTGAAGATAGAACCTTCCATGAGAAATAGAAGCATAGATAACAAGAATAGAAAGCGGAAATGAAAGGTGTGCGACAAACATGTTGTATGTTCTAGAGCACTCTAAAGAAAGTAAAGATACCGGGTTGGGCCGGTCTATTGTATTGAAGAGTAGGAAGTAAAAAGAAATGAATTGTAACATTACCTCCAGAGTACATTTGAAGCTACGATGAAGAATAAAATCAAAGAAAAATTAGAAATCCATACATCTACCCCCACTGGGTGAACTGGTCATGTTGGCATAAGCGGAGTTGTCATACCCTGGGTCATTATCGTTTAGGTCAAGATCGGCGAGGTCTAAGTCTGGGGAAGGATGATGATGATGTTGATGAGGGTGAGGAGTTCTATGGCAACAATAAGACGGAGGGGGAACTTGTCTTGGAACTGAACTAGAGCTAGAGGATGGGGGATCAGAGAGTCGTTCAACGAGAGGTTGAGAGGAGGATGCAATGCCAGAACATCTAGAACGAGCGGAGGAAGCTGAGGATGAGGAGGAGGAGGTGACAGGGTTAAGGATATGGGGATGAGGGTGTCGAGGACAGCGATGTTGGGGATGGCCAGGACGATGGTGAGCACAATGGGGACAGACGTAGTATGGGCAGTTGATGCGGATGTGAGAGAGTCGGTGGCAGTGGAAGCATGCCCAGCTATAGAGGTAATGATTGGGGGAGAGAGGTACATTACATTGTCCGTCCCAGCTGACTTCTGCTCGTTCCATGACAGCAAGTTCCTCGAGAGTGAGAGGTTCCTCAGAGGCTTCAGGGGATGGGTTCTGGTGAAGGCAGCAGCATTCGTCAAGTTCTCGGGTATAGCATAAAACATCCTTAGCTAGTTTGTCCATTTCCAATTGGTGCATGACGGAGAGGACAAGGTTGGTGAGTTCCATACAGGTTTCATGGAGGGTAGCAACAAGTTCTGTGGGGTAATCAGACATCTGGTTGGCGAGAGGATAAAGACTATGGATTTCTTGGAAAAGGAGGAAAAGGGTATCAAGGGGGGAGAAAGGTTCTAAGTGGGCACAAAGGGGGGTAAGGAGATGGGGGGTTTCGAGGAGGAGCAAGAGAGAGGATTGTTCGGTAATGGGAAAGGGGTCTGGGCGGATACGTTGGGCATAGAGGGGTAGCTCGATGGAGACTACTGGGTTAGGGTCGAGAGGGGGGAGACGCAGAGGAGGGGATGTAGACCTGGGAATACCCGGGTTGTAATTAGTGGAGTCAAAGCCTTGGATGTGATAAAGTAGGGGGGTGGTCCAGCCAGTGGTAGCAGTGGTGGGGGAGGGGGATCTAGTGGGAGTGGACATGTTTGGGCTTAGTCGATGAAGGGGAGGGGGAAGGGGGAAAGACGTGAGGATGGAGGGCTTTATATTCAAATAGGATTTCCTTGGCATGGTTAAACTCCGATTCGGGTAGCCAGGAGTCTTCTTCGGCCGAATATCCCTTCCATCGGACTAAGAATTTTTGGTTGTTTGGGGTTCCACGGTGTTGGATAATTTTATCCATTTCGTATTCCTCTTCTCCATTGATAAGGTCAGGTGGAGGGGAAGGGAAGTTCGGTCCATGTATGTCGTTTTCGCGATAGGGTGATAACAGGGAAGCATGGAAGACCAGGTGTATTTTCCAAGTATGTGGGAGGTGGAGTTTGTAGGTAAGGGAAGAGAGGACCTGGGTAATGGTAAATGGGCCTTCTCATTTGGGGGCGAACTTCAGATGGGAGATAAGATGTTTTAGGTTTCGGGCTTCTAGCCAAACCTTGTCGCCTTTACAGAAAGGAGTGAATTTTCCATGGAAATGGGATTTCATGACTTGTCTGGCAAGTTCGTGAGCCGCCAGGGCTTCGTCTCTGGCTGCGGAAAGGAGTTTCAGTCGCTCTTCGACTGCAGGGAGGTTGGTTTCAGCAATGATGGTGGGAAGGGGGCAAGGTTCAAATCCCATCATGAGGAAGAATGGTGATTTGTTGGTGACAGAGTGAGGGTGGTGATTATGTGCGAATTCGGCGTGGGAGATGAGGTCAGACCATGTGGAGGGGGAATTGCCGCAAAAGATCCGAAGATAGGTTTCCACTTCTTGGTTTACCTGCTCGGTTTCTCTGTCAGATTGAGGATGATATGCTGTAGAAAGGGAGAGGTTGTATCCAAGGAGACGTCTGAGTTCTTTTGCGAAAGAGGAGGTGAATTGAGGTCCACAGTCAGAGATTATTTTGTCGTAGAGGCCGAATCTGGTGTAGACTTTGTGGAAGAAGAGGGAGGCAATCCCTTCGGTGGAGACGGATTTCTTGGTAGGGCAGAGAATCACCCCCTTAGTAAGCCCATGGTCGACCACAACCAAAAGACTGTCAAAGCCAGAGGAGATGGGGAGATCTGTAATGAGGTCGCAAGAGATCTGTCAGAAAGGGATAGTGGAGGAGGAAACGATGGGGGAGAGGGGTGGGGAGGTGGGGTGGGTGTTCGCTTTGGAGGATTGACAAGCTGCACATCCTTCGACATATTTACGGACAAACTGGGCAAGGCCAGGCCACCAAATTTCAGCGGCAACAAGTTGACGAGTTTTGAGATATCCGGGATGACCAGCAGAGGTGTGATCATGGTGTTGTTCAACAATGGATCAGCAAAGGTCGGGAGGAACATAGATTTGTCCTTGGAAGGTGAGGATGCCAGCATCGTATTGCCAGTCGGAGAGACAAGAGCAGAACTTGGCGGGGACGTCACCAGTGGTAGCACGTAGCACATCAAGGACAAGGGGATCGGAAGCAGAGGAGGTGGCCAGCTTGGTTTGGAGGGAGGTGTTGATGAGGTTAACAAAAAGAGTGTCAGGAAGGAGGGTTACATTGTCATTATCCTCGTCTGTCGATGGAAGAAGATCTGGGTGGCGGGAGAGGGCGTCAGGTGTGGCGAGAGAAGTACCAGGGACGTGGGTCAAGTGGAGGTCAAAATCCAAGATATCAAGCAACCAACGAGCCTGTCGTCGGTTGAGTTTCTGGGGTTGGTGGAAATAAGTGAGGTTTTTGTGATCAGTGAAGACTTTGACAGGAAAGGGGGATCCTTGGAGATAGTGGCACCAGGCTTTGAGGCCACAAATGACGGCAAGGAGTTCTCTGTCGTAGATGTTACGATTCATCCTTTATGATTCGTTTCTCTTCTCGTTGATACAATAGACTGGCCTGACCCGGTACTTTTTACTTTCTTTAGAGTGTTCTAGAACATGCAACGTGTTCGTTGCACACCTTTCATTTCCGCTTTTCTATTCTTGTTATCTATTCTTCCACTTCTCATGGAAGGTTCTATCTTCCTTCGCTTAGTCACAAGACCTTCCATAACCTTCCATGGGTTTCCATTCTTTGCAGTACTTAAAGCCATCGCTATACTTGATGTATCCTTAGCTTAGTCCTGCTCAATTCTACCTTGATCTCCTTGAATCCCTCGTTGACCTCATCATTGGACAATTACCCTTGAAACCTTCGTCGACTCTATCATCAGACGAATCTCTTGAACCCCTTCATCGACTCTATCGTTGGACGACCCCCTTGTTATTCGGCAAGCCTCCCTTGTCCGAATCCTTCGAACCTTTGACCAACTGTTAGTTCGTTGAGCCTATGCTTGTTCCTACCCAGACCAAGCATAACAAAAGGACTAAGCTCTT
>JBBPLE010000888.1:0-11498 GCA_038089675.1 Boletales sp. KT-2023b
CTTCAAACTCTTTGTATTCCACAGGGAGGGTGATGGTGTTTTTGGTATCCTTTGCCTCAATGGCTAATTTAGTTGCCATAGTGAAAGCTTGGATGTAACTTTCTCCAAAGGGGTGTTGGAATCCAAACCAGGTGGCTTGATGGGTGATTCAGTTCATTATTGCTTGTTTACAAAAATCCAAAGGTCCTTCTTGATCCAGATATCAGCAGAGTAGACTTTCTTTGCGATCAAGGTTTAGCAGGGTATGATTCATGGGTTGGAGAGGTATTTTTGGGGTGTAGAGCTCCTTGGTTTGATTGTGTTTGTCAAGAATGGTCACAGTCCCTTTTGTCCAGTTGATCATGGGGTTGGTTTCTTTCAAGCATGGATGTCCTAAGATGATATTTTCCCTTCTGCAATGCATTACATGGAAGTGGATTCTTTGGATGATGTTTTTGAGGCATATTGGGATATAAGTGGTGAATTTGATGTCACCATTCTGATTCTGGGTTTGATTGACATTTCTGACTGGGATAGGAGTGGGGAGTTTTTCGAGAGGGAGTTTCCATTGCTTGGCAAAGTGCCAATTGGTGCAGGAGATGGTTGTGCCAGAGTCTATCAGTGCTTGGGTTCCAACATCTTGTGATGCACTCAGGATCAAAACAGGGAGATAAATAGCATTTTGGTTGCTTTGAGAAATAAGTACAGGAGCACATCTAGTTGGGGAGGGGGCCCATGTTGGGTTGGACCTCCTCTCTAAAAACCTGAGACATGGTTTACTTCCATGTCATCATTGTCACATTCTTTGATTTCTTTGATGGTAGTGGTGGTGGTTTGACAGACATTTCTAGAAGCAGGGCAACTGGGGAACTTGGTGCATTTGTTTGCATTATGTCCAGGTGTTATGATTCATTTCTTTTCTCTTCTTGTTTGTTAATATGATGGACTGGCCCGACCCGGTATCTTTACTTTCTTTAGAGTGCTCTAGAACATGCAACGTGTTCATCGCACACCTTTCATTTCCACTTCTCTATTCTTGATATCTATGCTTCTATTTCTCATGGAAGGATCTATCTTTCTTTGCTTAGTAACAAACCTTCCATGACCTTCTATTAGTTTCTATTCTTCACAGTACTTAAGCCATCGTTCTACTCGATGTATCCTTAGCTTAGTCCTGCTCAATCTTACCTTCGATCTCCTTGAACCCTTGAACCCCTTTGTTGACTTCATCATCAAACGACTCCTTGAATCCCTTTGTCAACTCCATCGTCGGACAACCCCCTTGAACTCTCTCGTCGACTTCATCGTCAGATGACTCATTTGAATCTCTTTGTTGACCTCATTGTCAGACAACCCCCTTTGAACCTCCTTCATTGACTCTATTGTTGGACTAATCTCTTGTTCTCTTTCGTTGACTTCATCATTGGACGACTCCTCAACTTTTTGGCAAGCACCCTTTTGTCCAAATACCTTGAACCTTTGACCCACTGTCAGTTCTTTGAGCCTATGCTTGTTCCTACCCGGACCAAGCATAACAAAAGGACTAAGCTCTTCTTTTCAAGCTACCATCGCTGTAGTCTCTCACCATTTCCTCCCCTCAAACACCAGGAGCCCTTGAATGGGCACTACGACACTCTTATCGAGTCCCCTTTGAATCCCCCTCCTCCACTGAACTTTCAGACAAAGAATCCTTTGCTCCTGCTCCAGACATCTCTCCTAGGGAACCAACACTGCCTCTCCCTAACCCCACTATAACTAGACCTCTCCTCCTTCCTCCCCCATCCTCCACTCCCATTCCCCCTCATCAGTTCGTTCCCTCACACCCACTTCCTCCTTTCCTTCCCCCACAACCACCTTGTTCCACCATGACCTCAAAACCAGTCGAACTTCGCATTGGTGCCCCTGAAAACTTTGATGGCGACTATGCCAAAGCCACAATCTGGTTGGACTCTGTCCGAACCTATCTCCTTGTCAATGAAGAAGTCTATACCACCGACGCCAAGAAGATCGCCTTTGCTATCTCATATATGACTAAAGGAGCTGCCCTTACCTGGGCCTCCTCCTTCTGAAAAGCCACTCTCAGCACAAACAAAGGCTTCGGTACCTATGCAGATTTTATCACCAAATTCAACACTGCCTTTGAACACAAAGACACTGTCGCCCTCTCCATCACCTGGCTCTCATCCACCAAAATGGAAGGAAAGCCCTCCCTCTCTGACCTCACCAAGTACATCCCCAAATTCTGGAATCATGTCCAGATCTGCGGGATCACTGACCAAAATGTCCTCATTGGATACTTCTCCACTGGCATCTACACCAAACTCATGCGTCGCATCATGTCTATGGACACCATCCCCACCAAAATCAACGAATGGTATGCCAAGTCCACCCACTTCCTCACCCAATGGGGAAGAGCCGACAATATGGCAAAATGAGGCAAGACCACCCCCCCCTACCATTCGTTTTCCTCTTCCTCCCACCCCCAGAAAGACCCTGATGCCATGGACGTTGATGCTATCAAAGTATCTAAGTTAACCCCAGAAGAACAAAAATGCTGTATCGCCAAAGGACTCTGTTTCCGCTGCTGAAAACCCGGACATCTCTCAAGTGACTGCCCAAACTTCCCTTCTCAGCCGAAGAAGACCAGAGAAAGGAAGGTTAGAAAGGTCAAAGAAGTCCCCAGGATAGTAGAAGTCAAGGATGATGATGATGAAGAAACCATAGCAAGAATCTCCTTCATACCCTCCAATGAGGATTTTTAGAATGGAAACCTTCCCCAACGCAAGGCTCTCCCTCTTTTATGTGCACTCCTGTACTTGTATCATCAATTACCAAGCAGTCTATGCAAATCCCCATTGAAATCGTCAAACCATCACACCTAAAAGCCATTGGAACTCATGCTCTCGTTGACTCTGGAGCACAAATCTCCTGCATCGATTGGGACTTTGTTCTAAAACATCGTCTCCTGAAAGAACAACTCCCCTCCCCCATTGCCATCAAAAACGTCGACCAATCCTCGAACAAGAATGGTCTTATCCATTTTTCCACCACACTCTATGTCCGCATTGGACAACTCATGCATCGTGTCATGTTCTACATCCTTAACTGTGGAAAGGAGAACGTAATCCTTGGACTCCCCTGGCTTAGAAAAGCCAACCCCACCATCAACTGGATCAAGCAAGAGCTATCCATTTCCCTCAACTCTGATCAATCCCAGGAATTGTACTACAACCATACCAAACCAACTCCTACCCCTCAGACACCAACCCCTCACCCACCTCGACATGTACAAGTTGATTCCGTCTGGGATGGACATCTCTACGACTACATGAAAAAGGACACCAAAGCCCAATACCTTCAACGAGCCAATGACAACCGAATCATCAATCAGATCATATGCTGCAGATCTCGCTTCATCCCCTCTGCCACCATTGCTAAAATTACGATGGCAACTGAGCTGGCTATGGCTGCTGAAAAAGCCAAACCAAAGGCAACCCTCCCATCCGAATACTCCTCTTTTGCCTCTGTCTTCTCGAAAGAAGCAACCAACCACGTTCCCCCTAGCTGACCCTACAACCATGAGATCAATCTCGACAACTCTTTCACCCCAAAAGTTGGCAAACTTTACCCCCTCTCTCCCAACGAAAAAGCCACTATGGATGCATTCCTCGACAAGAACCTCAAAGCAGGAAAAATTCTCCCATCCAATTCTCCCCAAGCCTCCCCCTTCTTCTTCGTTAAAAAGAAGGATGGTGGCCTTCGACCCTGCCAAGATTATTGCTACATCAATGAACATACCATCCACGATGCCTATCCCCTCCCCCTCATATCTGACCTTGTCGATAAACTTAAGGGTGCCAAAACCTTTACCAAGTTCGATGTTTGTTGGGGATACAACAATGTCTGCATCAAAGATGGTCATCAATGGAAAGCGGCATTCATCACCCACAAAGGACTGTTCAAACCGACGGTCATGTTCTTTGGTCTTTGCAACTCCCCCGCCACCTTCCAACATTTCATAAACAACTCCTTCCGTGATATGATCACAGAAGGATGGCTAGTCATTTACATGGATGACCTCCTCATCTTCTCTCCTGATGCCAAAACCCATGAGGAACAAACCAAACAAGTGCTCCAACACATGACCAAGTTAGATCTTCACCTTACACTCAAAAAATGCACATTTGCCACCAACAAGGTTGAATACCTTGGCATGATTGTATGTCCCAATGAGCTCGCCATGGACCCAGTGAAACTGGATGGCATTCATGAATGGCCAACCCCTGCCAAAGTCAAAGACGTCCATTCCTTTTTAGGATTTGCCAACTTCTACCGACGATTCATTCCCAACTACTCCAACATCACTCGCCCCCTCCTTGACCTTACAAAGAAAAATCAACCCTGGGACTGGTCTCCCACTCACCAACAATCCTTCGATGAACTCAAACGACTATTCCTTAGTCGTCCAATCCTTCATCTTCCAGATCCCACCCACCCCTTTGCCATTGCCACCAATGCTTCCAAATATGCCTCTGGTGGAGTCCTCCTCCAAACTGACGCCAACAGAGATTGGCACCCATGCTCCTACCTCTTGCAGTCCTTCTCCTCTGCTGAATGAAACTATGACATCTACAACAGAGAACTCCTCGCCATCATTTGTGGCCTCAAAGCCTGGCGCCACTATCTCCAAGGATCTCCCTTCCCTGTCGAAGTCTTCACTGATCACAAAAACCTCACATATTTCCGCCAACCCCAGAAACTCAACCGACGACAGGCTCATTGGTTGCTTGATATCTCAGATTTCGACCTCCACCTGACCCACGTCCCTGGTACTTCTCTTGCTGCACCTGATGCCCTCTCCCACCACCCAGATCTTCTCCCACTGACTGACGAGGATAACAACAATGTAACCCTCCTTCCTGACACTCTTTTTGTCAACCTCATTGACACCTCCCTCCAAACCAAATTGGCTACCTCCTCTGTTTCTGACCCCCTTGTCCTTGATGCGTTATGTGCTACCACTGGCGACGTCCTCACCCAATTCCACTCTCATCTCTCCGACTGGCAATATGATGCTGGCGTCTTCACCTTCCAAGGACGTATCTATGTTCCTCCCAACCTTCGCCACTCCATTGTTGAACAACACCATGATCACACCTCTGCTGGTCATCCTGGATATCTCAAAACTTGTCAACTTGTTGCCACTGAATTTTGGTGGCCTGGCCTCGCCCAGTTTGTCTGTAAATATGTTGAAGGATGTGCAGCTTGTCAATCCTCTAAAGTGAACACCCACCCCACCTCCCCACCCCTCTCCCCCATCATTTCCTCCTCCACTATCCCTTTCCAACAGATCTCTTGTGACCTTGTCACGGACCTCCCCATCTCCTCCAGCTTTGACAGTCTTTTGGTCATGGTCGACCATGGGCTTACTAAGGGGGTGATTCTCTGTCCTACCAAGAAATCCGTCTCCGCCGAAGGAATTGCCTCCCTCTTGTTGAACGGACTCTATGTTACATACATAGTAATTAGTTCACACATCATATGTATTTAGCTTCAGACTCAGCAGAGCTGAGTTCTAATCAATTCTTTACTCAATACCACCATCACCCATTGTAAGTTCCTCAACCCAACCAACCCAGGTATGTGAGAGACCTTCCCATGTATGTAACACGTGTACTCGCAACAGGTTATGAGCCCTGAGTGGCAATCCAGCATTCCATGCAGGATCCCTGCTCTCTCATCCTTACCTGACTGTTGGTCGGTGCGGATTCAGTTCCACCCACCATTCGGGTGCCTTCGGGGTGCAGATTAAGTTCCACCCCTGAATGGTGAACATTCGAGCCATTCGTGTGGATTAAGTTCCACCAAACGCTTTGCAAAGCAAAAGCCACGCAGAGCAGCCGCTCTCCATCTCAAAACAAGGGGAGACTATGTCCCCCAAGTTTTTGGGCTCTGGACGTTCAGCAATGCGGTTTCATCCCATCCCTTTTACTCCTTGTTTAAGGTACCCATGCTAATGTCTACCCCCACCAGATTACCACCATGTCTTCCACCTCCCTCTCCACCATCATAAAGCTCAATGGCATGAACTACTGTGCCTGGCGGTCCCAGATGGACGACTACCTCTGCTCCATCAGGGTTTACTCCCACATCATGAAGCTTTGCCCCACCGTCCCTGTAGCCCTTGCCAAGGTAAAAGACAGCAATGGACATGTAACCCAACCTGCCTACACGCCCCCAGCCGACGAAGTCCATCGCACTGAGGAAAAGCAGGAGGACTGGGACAAGGACAACAACAAGGCCACTGGCACCATTGCACTCACTTGCAAACATCATGTTCACAAGTGCGGCATCGACTTCAGCGATCACGCCGAAAATATCCTCATTGAACTCAAGAAATGTTTCAACAATCCAACCGTCTCCTCCACCATAACAGAGTTCAAGGCCCTTATGGGTCTCACCATCCCCAACAACAATTCGCCTGTGTCGGCTTTTTCCAAGCTCAACACACTCTTCTCCTGGCTATCCGACTTTGGGTACCTGGTCAACGACAAAATAAAGTTGTTGATCGTTATCTCCAAAATCCCGAAGTACACCGATCATGTCGCCACTGCTATCGCTGCTGCAAAGCCCGAGACCAACTCAGCAGGCGTAGTTGTCAAGACAGTCCCCACCATCGACAAAATCTCCCGACAAGTTGAAATGTCATGGCAAACATACATGTAGCGCCGTCCTGCTAAGGACTCCTGGCCTCAACAGGCCAACAAAGTCAGCACCATCAAATGGCAGCAAGGGGAACCCCAGTTCTCCCAGCAGCAGCAGACGCAGCAAGGTGGTTCCTCTTCCAAGGGGAATACCAACCAAAAAGCGCAGAAGGGTAACCGCTCTGAAAAGGGCAAGGAAAAGGGCAAGGAGAAGAAGAAGACCTGCAAGGAAAAGAAGCAGGCAGAGGCTGCACAAGCCTCAGCCTCCTTTGCCTTCACCTCCACCACCATAATTGCCCCTGCCGCCACCATGTTCATGTCGCCCGTCCCTGACCCCCACCGCAATGCGCACACAACCAGTGTGACCCACTATGGGCCACCTGCGTTTCCTCTAACCAAGAAAACCATCTCCCTTGCATGACGCCTCGAGGTCCCTGTGACCTCCTCCACAATCCACAACCTTGAACCGGTTGCGTCCCACCATTCCAAGTGTGCTTGCACGGAACAATCCCTCTCTGACCGCCTCTCCACCCTGCTTTCTGAATGGATTGCGGAAGTTCCACTTGCCGGAACAACCGGCATCATGGAGGTCGACGAGGACATTGTCAGTCTAGGCAAAGATGCCTATGACGAGTACATTGAGGGCTTCTTTATGGAGTCCACATCACAGTGTGTATCCTCCTCCTCATCTACATCAGGTACTGACACACAATTAAATTTGTTGCAGGTAAATTGTATATACACGTTTCCTGTAGTAGACAGTTCTAATAAATCTGCTACACATGAATTCACACAGTGTGACACATGCAGTAAGGACAGCAAAGGAAAGGAAAAGGCACACAACCGCGAGGTCCCATCAGACATGTGGCTGCTCGACTCAGGAGCTTTGGCTCACTTCTCACCTGACTGCTCTGACTTTGTTGAGTATCAGAAGTTTGATCAGCCCCAATGGGCTTCCACCGCCAACAGCTGATCACCTATTATAGGTAGAGGTACCATTTTGCTAAGGTTTGGCAACCACATATGCCGCCTATCACCCGTCATGCACACGCCCTCATGTGCAGTCCAACTAGTGTCAATGGGCACCCTCTTGCAGAACACCTGCCTCATGCTTTGTGCCAAACCTGGGTATTTAACTATCTGGGACCAGTGCTTCAAGGAAGCCTATCTGGAGTTCCATAGTCATGGTGGACAAACCATGTATTGGCTTCGCACCAAACCCATTTTCCCCAATGATGTGCCCTCAAACATGTCATCACTTGCCTCTGAGATTGAGTATGAACTCATGCACTGATGTCTCGGACATTCATCACCTGATGTCATCAGGCATGCTAAAAAGCACCTAAAGGATTTTCCCAACATGAAAATCCCATCGAAAACTGGCCTCTGTCAAGGGTGTCAGCTCAGCAAACAGCTGAATCGTCCTTTTCCTCTTAGTGAGACATGGGCAACCACCCCCTTTGAGTTGATTCATTCGGACTTGAAGTCCTTCAAGGTAGCATCTTACTCGAAATACAAGTATGCAGTCGTCTTTTACAATGACTTTACATCAATGGCCTGGACCACCTTGATAAGGTCCAAGGATCAGACACTCTGTGCAACCAAACAATGGTTTGCATTTGTCTGAAATCAGTATAACGCTGTGATAAAACATTGGCGATCTGATGCCAGAGGTGAATACACTTCCGGCACCTTCCAGGATTTCCTGAAGGACAATGGAGTTAACATCCAACAGTCCACCCCATATGCACACCAGCAGAACAGGCATGCGGAACACCTAATCCATACATTAATGGACAAGGCACAGGCCATGCAGTTACATGCTTGCCTACCTCCCTCCTATTGGGAATGGGCCCTGCTCCATGCAACCCATGTTTATAACCAGACCCCACAGCTTCAGCTGAAATGGGATACTCCCCTGACATTACTTAAGGGGGAGAAACCATCCATTGATCATCTTCAGGTATTCAGTTGTGGTGCCTATGTGCACATTCCTGCAGAATGCCGTGGTGGAAAGCTACAGCTGAGATCGCAATTGATGATCTACCTGGGCATTGCCCCTGGTAGTGACTCAAATTTTATTTTCATGTCACCAACAAATGCCGTTGTCACATCAGCTCACACAATCTTCAACGAGACTCTCTTCCCAAGATGTTCTCAATCTGCCCCACACTGTCCCCACGCAGGTCCCCCGGAACCAACTCACACACACGATGAGGTTCCGGAAATTCCGGTTCCAGCTTCCACTGGTTCCAATGAGAGTTCCGAGTTGGAATCTGATTCTGATGAAGAATCCAGTGCGGATTCAAGGAATTCGCCCTCTCCTTCACCATCGCTGAGCCTGAGTATGTCGAGATCTTTGTCTCCATCTCTCACTCCTTGCACCCAGACACCCAGTCCAGCCCCTCCTCCAGTGACACCTCTGTCACACAGACCACCACCTACTGGTCCCCCGCCTATCCCAAGGTGTAGTGAGCATCTCCGTAACCCACTGACATGCCCCAGAAACATTTTCGGTGAGCGCCGTCATCCCTTATGACAACTCCAGGACCTAGAAAGTGAGTCACACTGGAAGGATCTTACTGGTGAAGCTGGCCCATCCCAAGTTCCGGATTCAGTTCTGGACTCACCCACAGTCCCTGGTGGACTCCCCCCATCTCCTACTTCTGAGGATGATGTTGACCGTCTCACATTGGAAGGGGGAGATGCTTTGGTTTTGTACCTTTGCAATCGCGCTATCCCACATGATTCCGCTTTTGGGGCATCCCCAAATCTATGCGAGTGGACATTCCACAACATCCAGAAGCTTCCTAAATTGGAGCAGAAGGATTGGCTTAAGGCCTGTGAAGACCAGCTACAAATGCTGAAGGACTGCAAGGTCTATGAAATTGTTCTGCGCCCACAACACCGAAAGGTGATTAAAAACTGTTGGGTATTCAATCAAAAGTCAGACAGTCGTAAAAGAGCCCACCTGGTAGCCAAAGGCTTTAGCCAGGTTGAAGGTTTAGACTTTGACCAAGTCTTTTCCCCAGTTGTACATTTTGAGATGGTGCGATGTATGTTCGCCCTCTCAGCCCTGGAAGGATGGCACATTTCTGGGCTTGACGTATGCTCTGCATACCTTTACAGTAAACTGGAAGAGGAAATCTATATGGAGTTTCCTGAGGGGTTCATGCCTCCCGACCAAAAAGGCAAAGTCCTCCGCCTATTGTGCGCACTTTATGGACTCAAGCAAGCCGGCTTAGCCTGGTGGAAAGCGCTTGATGCATCCATGGCGGAACTCGGCTTCAAACGGTTAAAAACCAATGCCAGACTTTTCATTTATCACAAAGGCAAAGACATCTGTCTAGTGATAGTCTATGTAGACAATGCCCTCTTCTGCGGCCCCAACAAGATCTTTGTAGACAAGATCAAGGCTGCTTTTATGAAGAAGTGGGAATGTCGTGATCTCAGAGAGCCATCCGAATTCCTCCGAATGAACATTCATCGAGAAGGTTGTAACATCCGAATCGACCAAAAGGATTACCTCAACAAGGTGCTTGAACAATGCAGCATGATCAATGCCAAATCCGCGCCTACCCCTCTCCCACAGGGTTATTACCCAGTGAAGAACGATGCACCAGTCCAACATGAATTATGGACACGTTTTCAGACCATGATCGGCTCATTGCTGTATCTTATGATCGGCACCCATCCAGACATTGCGTATGCGGTTACCCAACTAGCATGCATGTCAGCCAACCCATTGCAGGAACATCTCGACAGAGCTCTGTATATCTGCTGGTACCTTATTGGAACTCGGGATTACTCCCTACTCTAGAATGGTTCCTCCAGAAAAGGCATTCTTGCCTGTACCAACTCAGATTGGGTGCAGGACGTTAATACCGTGCACTCTCAAACTGGCTTCCATCTTAAGATGGCCGATGGTGTGTTTTTGTGGAATTCACACTTACAAAAAACCACCGCCGTCTCTTCCACTGAAGCAGAATATATGGCACTGAGCAATTGCTCACGTCAATGTGTGTGGATCCATGAGATGATGGGTGAGCTTGGCTACAAGCTGAAACCTATCCCCATCTGTGGCAACAATCAGGGTAGTTTATTCATCGTGCAAAACCCTGTGACTGAAAAGCGCAACAAACACATTCGTGTGAAATATCACTTCATCCGTGATGCAGTCATGGTCCACAAGCTAGTGGAGCTTTTCTATATCCCCAGGACTGACAATCCCACTGATATGTTCACCAAGAACCTTGGATGCATCAAGTTCAATGAATTCCGCTCCCAGCTTGGACTGGAGTTTAACTCCACCAAGTAAAAGTACTGCCCTCTGTTTTAATGCTTTACGCATCTACCCTATGCTTAGCAAGGGGGAGTGCTGAACAGACTCTGTGTTACATATATAGTAATTAATTCACATGTCATATGTATTTAGCTTCAGACTCAGCAGAGCTGAGTTCTAATCGATTCTTTACTCGATACCACCATCACCCATTGTAAGTTCCTCAACCCAACCAACCCAGGTATGTGAGAGACCTTCCCATGTATGTAACACACATACTCGCAACACCTCTTCTTTCACAAAGTCTACACCAGATTCAGCCTCTATGATAAGATAATCTCAGACTGTGGACCCCAATTCGCCTCCTCCTTCGCAAAAGAACTTGGACAACTCCTCGGATACAACCTCTCCCTCTCCACTGCATACCATCCTCAATCCGATGGAGAAACCGAGCGGGTAAACCAAGAGGTAGAAACCTATCTTCGGATCTTCTGCAGTAATTCCCCCTCTACATGGTCTGACCTCATCTCCCA